>JAVJIF010006925.1:0-221993 GCA_038442645.1 Agave tequilana | reverse complement strand
ACGGGTGGCCAAAGCCCCAAGTCCAACCAATGGTGGTGCAACTCTAGTTGAAATGGTGAAAATGGAGTTTGGAAACGAGGCTTCGGAGAACGAAGCTATATCTCGTTAGAAAGAGTATTCCGAGGAGAGAAAGATAACGTGGTTCGGTGGTCAAGGTGGTGTAAGTAGTGGTGGGGAAGGTGGTGAAGTTGGTGATGGAAGTGGGTTCCTGGTATTTCTTTGTGGAAAAGAGGAAGAAGAAGGGGGTGTGGGGGTGTTGTTGTTGTTGGAAATGGAGGAGGAGATGGAGGGGAGAATGGTGGAGGAATTGGTGGAGGAGTTGGAGGTGATGGTGGTGAAGGTGACCGACCAAGAAGGGAGGCAAGGCTCCTTGGGCTGCTGCCGTTTGCTGGAAACAAAGAAGGAGAAGAAATAATGAAAGAGAGAGAAGAAGAAAGGGGGTGTATATATAAAGGGAATTGTTTAGATTATAATATTGCCATTGCCAAGATTCCCTTAAAATGAGGCTTGTGTCTCCATGAAACGAAATCCGCGTCTTGGGCAAAATGAACTGGACGCAGAGATAAAATCCGCGTCCAGGAGAAAAACGTGGATGTTGCGTTTGATGAAAAAGACAAAATGTCATGATGACAAGTTGCAGGGCAAGCATTAAATGCAGTATGGAGAGGATCTCTGCATTAAATGCTGAATTCAGGTTAGGTGAAACTCGCGTTTAGCGAGGAGAGAGAAAATAAAAAAAGAGGAAATAAAATATCTAGATAGAATTCCAGTATCTGGGAAAAACACCGAAAACTCCGTAAAAGTCTAAAAAATAAAGTAGCTTGAAAAGCTTCCCAAAAATTCTCAAAAATAATAAATATTATATAAAGATTTTGGTAAAATCGATTTTCAAAAATTTGATTCCAATAGTAAACTAAAAATCCTGGAATCAACCAGCGATACTGGCAGATACTAAATCCGGGAAAATTTGACAATTTCAGAAAATTCTCAGAAAAAGTATTAGATAGAAAATGTGATTTTAAGAAGTTGCAGGAAAGCCGTTTAGAATTTCAACTCCATTTGTAAATTAAAAATCCGAGAATCGGTCAGTGGTGCTGGTCGACAACGGTTTTGAAGATTTTCAATTTAATTTTGAAAAATTTCAGAAAATCATGAAAAATCAAGAATATTGGAAAATGATGTTTGAAACTAAAATCGGTCAAATCTGAATACCAGAATGACCAAATTGAGCAATACTCCGAGATCGGGCCCCCCGGTTCAGACTAGGGCTGACTCGAGTCCACGAATCTGGATCCAGGTAAAACAGTCATATAATTAATTCATAATACAAAACAAATACTGGAAGTAAATCAAAAAATATGATCGAAAAATACGAATACGCAACTAAGTACGTATTCCGGAAACGGGGGTGTTACACAAAGTTAGAAATAAGCATAGGATAATCTTTGTTAAGCGTGCTTCTAATAGCCTCAAGGGCAAGTGTATTGGCCCCTATATGATTGCGGTTACCAAGATAGCATTCTTGATAGCGGCAAGGAAAACATGCAAGCCTAGGGTTTTCAAATACATGGACATCCTAAATTTTTATGTGTCAATGTTGGAAACATCAAACATTGGAGGTGACAAGCAATCCATGGGTGTGTGCAAACAAATAATGTGCAAATGCAAATGATAGATTAGCGAACCAAGATCACACTCCTAGGTGGTTAAATCAAATATCAGGAGCGTAGGATCTGATACCAATTGAAAGTACACCTAGAGGGGGGTGAATAGGTGTACGGCTAATCTAATGAACTAAATGCGGAAATTTAAAACTAATTGCAAACTACACTTAGTGCAACCAACGAGTGTAGCCGAATTTCCCGTAAAGGGCTCTGGACTAACTCCTCTTGATCCTCTGAATAAGAGTTGAGGCGCTATATGAAGCTCTCGTGGTTAAGCACAAGTGAGGCACACAAACACACAAGCATGTATATGATATGACAAAGTAAATCAATGCACAAATAAAGAGAGAGAGAGCGTTAAGAGTCAATGGATCAAACGCAAACAACAAGATGTGTTTCGAGGTTCGAGCACCGAGCTCTACGTCCCCGCCTTCACCGAGAAGGATTTCCAATCCACTAGTAGTACCGAACTCCTCTCTCAACCAATACAACCTCCACCGAGGCAATACAAATGGTCTACCGAAGACCGGAGTACCGAACTCCACCAATACAACCAAATCCACCTCACCGAGAGGGATACAAGCACAATCCACCTCTACCGAAGAGGGATACAAATACCAACCAACTCCACCTCACCAAGAGGGAGTAAACCACAACCTCAACCTCTACCAAAGAGGGAGCAACCAACAACCCCAATCCATCTCTACCAAAGAGGGATATCCAAATAAAAAGGGTTACAACAAAGTGGTATATCTCAACCACAAACCAAAACCTTTTCCCACAAATAAATGATCCTCAATAGATAAGATATGAGATATAGCTCAAGTGTGGAAAACCAAGAGTTTGAAAAACAAAAAACTCAAAGAAAAATACTTGGGAAAACTCTTTGAAGATGATGGAAATGAAGAACAAACACAAATCTCCCAAATTTCTATTTTCTTTGATTTTTCTAAAAACCCTAAAAACCAATAAGATGAATCTTTTGAAGCACTAAAACACTTTTGAAAACTTGCTGAAAAAAATAAGAGAGTAGGAATTTTTCTTGTTAAAAATCTTAGCCAAAATCCCAAAGAAATGGGGCTTATATAGCCTCCAACAAAAAACTAGCCGTTAGGCTGACTTTTCATCCTAGGCGGCTGAGCCAGCGGTCGACCGGCCGGTCAACCGTAAAAATCCAGAGAGCAAAGCTCTCTGGCCGGTCGACCGCACGGTCGACTGTCCAAGTGCTTGGCCAACGTGCACAGGTGTGTGCACGTCGGTCAACCGTCCCGGTCGACCGCCAGAGCCTGGCAGAAGGCAATATGGGTCAGAAAACTGGGTTTTAAATAATTCTAATAAATCCCTTAAAACTTCTAAAAATCCACAAAAATAGTTTCTAACATTATATATGATATACAAATATGTGTTAAAAATTTCAACACAAATAGCAAACATCTTGAACCATTTTTGTGTTATGGAAAAATTACCGAAAATCAAAACCCGTATTTTTTCAAACTTGGATTTTTCAAATGAAAATTTGTTTTGTCCAAAACTCATCCAAATACAAAAGCATGATACTTAAACACTTTGAAGCAAGTTGCATATGGATAGAACTCCAATATATAGGAAACATATATATATATATATTCATGTTTTTGACTTTTAATACCAAAAATATGTTTTGTTGAAAATATAAAACTTAAACCACATGAATAGGTAAGTCAAAATAAGTTTGTCTAGGAAATGAAGCATGTATGTATATAGAACATATCTAATATACATTTAAACAATGTAAACTTGTTTTGAATCTATCTATTCATGAAAACCAATATCGGTTAAAGCAAAAACCGAAAAACGAATCCAAAACATGAAATGTGTGTGTATTGTGAACTTGAGTATATCACACTATCTAATCTTTACACATGAATCTAAAACACAAACTAAACTAGAATACCTAAGTCTTCTTGACGATCTCCATCTTCAAGTCGACTTGATCCAAACCGTGATCCACCGAGCTTGACTCCAACGAGTGTTATGTATGATCTTGATGCTCAGGCTCTTGAATCACCATGTGAAAGCTTCCAAACCATCTTGTTGAAGCAATCACCAACTAATATCTTGATTAAATGATCTGAAACTAAACATCACAAGATAATTAGTAAACATAACTACATGAGTTAATCATCATCAAAACTAGAGTGGAAGGCCACTGGGCCAACAACAACTCCCCTAAGTCATATGGTCAATCACTTTACCAACATTCTGCTTCATATACTCCTTTTCCCGAACAACCAATATAAGAACCAATTAACTGAAAAAAAGAGAATGGAAGCTTTTGAAGAGCTTGAGCGGTGAATTAAAAATCTAGAAGACTTAAAATCCCATCAAATCTAAGATTCTTACTCCATTTTTCAAGTCCTACAATAAGAAGAACATACTGACTTAGAAAAGAGTATGGAATCCATGATTCAATTCCAAAGCGATTCTTTCGATACGATAGAAGCAAGACTTAGTCGATTAGAAAACATGTATAGGAATGAGACAACTCTCTCTACCCAATCTTTGACTATTCCCAACACTTCTAGTCATAATGATGAAAATCAAGAATCATGGTATCTTGAATACATTGACCAAGATTCAATTTTCACAAAATCTTGAACTTGACCAATATCAACCCATTGACAAATTGGCAAGTTTTTATTTCAATAAAATTGTATTTGAATATGAATGTGATACCGACCCACAACTTTGTGATTCAATTTCAAGTTTTGAATCTATGTTGACTCCGGTGTCCTTACCCAAGTTGGACTCTTTTCCTGAGCCAACACTGATTCCTGAATCCATAGATTTTTGAAATTGAACCACTTTGATGAGTTGAACTTGCATACAGAAAATACAGAGTTTTAGAAATACAAAATAGAAGTGCAAGATGCTCAATTCTACCACTATAGCACGTGGCTATGCGAGTCGTGATCCACAAGGAGGGACTTGCGATGGAAGCTGTTTAGTAAGTTCTTTTTTAAGTTACAAAGAATGGTTAAAGGCATTCTTTTAGTTCTTGAAAAGAAAAAGAAAAATAAGTTACAGTTAAGTTAAGAGTAAAGTGGTAGATTGAGAAGGCAGAGAAAATAGAAAATGATTTATACAAAGAAATTAAAAAGAGTGATAAAAGAGTTGGGAGATTGTGGTAATCTAAACTAAAGAATTAAAAGAAAGAAACTAAAAATTACTTACCTCTTCAGTACTCATATATCTTGGATCCATAACTACAACTTACCTGGTCTTGAAGGCAATCAAGCATGACGTGTAGAATCTTCCCCATTCCCGATCTACACTATGAATAAAGGGCAAGTTAAACTAACAAAAGAATGGTTGTTCATCACCATAGGCCATCAAGGGCACTTGCAATGGCGAGCAGTCTCGAGGCTATCAGATTCATTTGAATTGCAAATACATCAGAGGAAAGTAAACAAAAACAAGAGTAAGAAGAAAAGAAACTTCGATTCGATTCAAATAACAATGAAAGAAAAGACTTACTTACACCGGTGTCACCATCAGTACAAGTTTTGCTCTCATTCCTCCATGAAACTCTCATCTCCTCTCAGTTAAATAAATAAAATAAAAATTACATAAAAGAAAATAAAAAACCTACACTAAAAAGAATGAAAAACATGCCTAAAAATCTATCTCTGCCTCATCGCTCCCCGTAGTCTCTGAAAACCCAGTATTATAGGCAAAACCCAAACGAGGGAGAGCGTACGAAGATAGGGGGAGCAAGCGCTCCCTAACAAACATAACAAAGCCGCTAAAACATGGCTATGGCCGCGTTTCTACAGCCTAGGAGTGGCCAGGTGGCCACACCCGGGGGTGGTGCTCCCTGGTTTCGCGATATGATTTTATCTCTTGCTGGATTTACAGTTTTGGGTCATGGATTTGATGAAACCTCCTTTGATCTTCGGCTTTAACCAATTGATTTGTAAAGATCTTATTTTAACCTCTTATTCAACTGGTTTTATCTTCTCTAATTTGCCCTGATTTGCCCTGATTTTTTATTTGAATTAATTTGAATTAAATCAGAATTTTGATGGGCTTTTGGGCTCGTTTCTCTTCCCTCTCCTTTAGTAATAGGCCTGCATATAAATTAGACAATAAATAGATTTAAAATAGAGTTTATTATATAATAAATATGAGAATATGATAATAAATATGCAGTATCAGCGATAGATCACACCCTATACCTCTCTTTTGCTCGTCCTCGAGCAAAATAACAAAAGTAAACCAAAAATTATTAGACCACTTTCGCAGGTCATGCGATTGCACTAAGCATGTACAACAAGCCGTTAAACCTCTAGGTTCCCCCTAGAGGACGAGTTTTGTCTCGTGAAGATTTTCAGTGGATTACACCCACAAAATTCATAAAGAAAGAGAAACAAAGAGTTAGTATTTATGAAAAGTATTTTGAAAGAGAAAAATATTTGAAGTATTATTGTAAGAGTTCAAGTAATCTATAAGTTATAATAAAATCAAAATTTCATTCCTAAACTTAGTCTCTATTCAAAAATTTGTTATCAATCAAAATAAGGAGTCAAATTGTACTTTTCTCATCTAGTCTATTACTTTACCCTAAGTCATATGCACCTTCGTGACCGTGAAATTTTGACTAAGGGTTCTTTAACTCTAACTCTTATGCCTTATTTATTTTTTATATTTTTGGTGGTATTATTTCTTAGTTTTATTAGGCTTTCTATTCTGCCCATGTAACGAGCCTTTAATCAGTGACTCCCAAACCGAATGGTCTTAGGGTACCCGGTAAGAAAATACCCCAAGGACTTAAAAACTCGAGCAAATAAGGTCACAAAACTAAGAATTTTATTATATGAATAGCTTTTAGGCGTGAATACTTTATGCTTTATGAGGCACAAATACCCAACTTAATTAGAGGATATATATATATATATATATATATATATATATATATATATATATATATATATTTATATTCTTTTTCTTTTTTTAATAAAGCATAAGAATCTTTGTTTTTGAACCCTAAGTGTGTAAGTATATAAAGCATGCATATATCATCAAGGTAAAAATCAAGACTAAATTGCTTTTTTAAATTTTCTTCCTATGGAAATTAAACAAATAATCTTATTTTGACCAAGTATAAGAAATCCTAATTATTATTCTCCTATTCCTTAAAATTGACTTAATTTCTTACAAAGAATATGTCAAAATATTGTTTCTATTTTTAAAAAGTTTTTTTTTAAAAGTAAAGAAAATGTTAATAATTTTTTATTAAATAATAAAAGAAAAATCTAAGTTATGTTAGAACCCTCCCCACACTTATCTCATGCATTGTCCTCAATGTATGAATTAATGCATAGATGTATGAAAAAGAAGAAAGGGAAGGAAAATATTACCTTATGGTGGTGGTTCCGGTGGTGGTCTGATTGGGTCAAGCGTTGTCACCAATCAAGATAAATGTGGTGGTTCACGGAATTCACCTTTATTGACCTCTTTTCTATTTACATATTTATAGTCCCCAATATGAATAGGATCATGAAAGATCCTATCATGAAACTTAATCCCTTTATATGACCAGTCTTGAAAAATCATCACGGAGTCATCATAGTCTATACCTATATCCAACAAAAGAATGTGACTTGGTGGAATGGTTGACTTGGGCTCAAGAATGATAGGTTCGGGAACCAATACTAACTCGGGAAAATCAACTTTGAGTTCGAGAGTTAGTTTTAGTTCAAGAGTTGAGTCCAAGTCTAAGAATTGAAATTCACATTCTTTTCCCATCAATGGAATGTGACCATCTAAAATTGGTGATTCCATTTCTAGATATATGGGTATAAGAATAAATGTTGGCTCGGGATATTGGTCCAAATTGGGTAAGAATACCGGAGTCAACATAAATTCGAAGACGAAAACTGAATCACAAAGTTGGTGATCTGGTTTACATTCATTATCAAGTTCAATCTCATTAAAATGAAAACTTGCCAATTCGTCAATGGGTTGATATTGGTCAAGTTCAAGATTTTGTGATGAAATTGAATCTTGGTCAAAGTCTTCAAGATACCATGATTCTTGATTTTCATCAATATGGTTAAAAGTGTCGAGAATAGTCAAAGATTGGGTAGGGAGAGTTTCCTTATTCCTACGCATGTTTTCCAATCTACTATGTCTTGCTTCTATCATATCGAGTGCATCATTTTGGGACTGAATCATGGATTCAATACTCGTTTCTAAGTCGGCATGTCTTCTTGAAAAATAGAGTAAGGACCTGTGAATTGAAAATTTTGACGGGATTTTGAGTCCTCTAAAATTTGAATTCGTCGCTCAAGCTCGCTAAGGCTTCCATCCACTTTCCCAGTCAATTGATTCTTCTAATGGTTGTTTTGGAGAAGGAGTATATGAAGCTGGATGTTGGTACGGTGGTTGACAATATGACTCGGGGGAGTTGTATCTCCATTGACTCTGTGAAGAGTAGTGATGATTATTCCAGTCTTGTTCATAGTAATGGGACAGGGGCATGTATTGATTCGGATAAGACCAATCCGGCACACTAGGTTGGTTAAAGTTCTGATATGCCGGTTTGGTAATATCTGAAAAAGAGGTCGGAGTGTAACATGGATTACCATTAAAGTTGAAAAAATTGTTGTTATAAGCCATATCACATAAGAAATGTCAAAATCAAATAAAAAACAAAAAATAAACAAGCAAAAAGAAAAAAATCTAATCTAAGTTAGGGTAAACCTTAGACCTAACGACTCCTAACTGGTTAGACTATCTACGGGGGTATATTGTCGAATCTGAGCACAAGTTAATCGGCCAGGTAGGGGCAAGATCAGTGTGAGGTATCCGTGCCTAAGCAATGGTCTAATTATGTCAAACCACCAACCTTTGGGATTTCGCCCCTCAATCCCCAACTTTAGACACAATTTGGCAGGAGTCAAATTCAAATCAACTTCCCGCTTAGGTCAGTCTCCTATATGAGTCCGAGATGTCCCTAAGGCCAACGTCTACTCAGTTTTAGTTAGGCTTGGGTTAGTGAGTGAGGAGATTGTTTGTGGGCTAAGGGAGGGTAATGACTCCTCCACCTTATCTTGTTTATAGGATAAGCCCTTAAATCAATTTAGTGCAATGTGTACATGAAAAGCAACACTTAAGCAATATAAATAATTCAAAAGTGTTCCTATACTATATGTTATGCACACGTACCTTTATTCCAGCACTCTTCAACTGTAATGTAAAATGTAAACGAATTAGACACGTGCCTAAATGCAAAGTCTAAACCTCTTTAGCATTTAACAAACATTATTTTACTGTTGAGCTTAGAAAGTATGTACAGTGAGTTAATCAAAAAAATAAATAGCTGCAGAAATTTAGCTTTGCAATTCAGCCAACCTGAAAAAATATAGATTAGTAGTTCACTCAAATTTGCCACTAGAATGTAGCAAATCTTAGGGCTTCTGGGCTCTACTTTCTTGAGCAGAGTTCAGGACCACTTATATGTCCACTGCAGCAAAAATTTTCTTAATATCTATCACTGCACACCAAGAACAAAGAAGAGAGTTAACCAAAAATGTAAACTTAAAAAGAGAATTACTTACCGTCCCTCCCCGACAACGGTGCCAAAATTTGATTGAGTTGAACCTGCACATAGAAAATACAGAGTTTTAGAAATACAAAATAGAAGTGCAAAGTGCTCAATTCTACCGCTATAGCAAGTGACTATGCGAGTCGTGATCCACAAGGAGACACTAGCGATGAAAGTTTTTTAGCAAGTTCTCTTTTAATTTACAAAGAATAGTTAAAGATCTTCTTTTAGTTCTTGAAAAGAAAAAGGAAAATAAGTTACAGTTAAGTTAAGAAGAAAGCAGTAAATTGAGAAGGCGGAGAAAATAGAAAATGATTTATACAAAGAAATTAAAAAGAGTGATAAAAAAGTTGGAAGATTGTGGTGATCTAAACTAAAGAATTAAAAGAAAAAAACTAAAAATTACTTACCTCTTTAGTACTCAAATACCTTAGATCCGTAGCTACAACTTACCTAGTCTTTGAAGGCGATCAAGCATGGCGTGTAGGATGTTCCCCATTCCTGATCTACACTATGAATTAAAGGACAATCTAAACAAACAAAAGAATGGTTGTTCATCACCATAGACCATCAAGAGCACTTGCAATGGCGAAACAGTCTTGAGCTATCAGATTCACTTGGATTGCAAACACATCAGAGAAAAGTAAACGAAAACAAGTAAAGAAGAAAAGAAACTTCGATTCGATTCAAATAACAATGAAAGAAAAGACTTCCTTACACCGGCATCACCCTCGGTACAAGCTTTGCTCTCATTCCTCCATGAAACTCTCCTCTCTTCTCAGTTACATAAATAAAACAAAAATTACATAAAAGAAAATAAGAAACCTACACTAAAAAGAATGAAAAACTGGCCTAAGAATCTATCTCTGCTTCATCGCTTCCTGTAGTATCTGAAAACCCAGTATTTATAGGTAAAACCCAAACGAGGGAGAGCGTACGAAGATAGGAGGAGCAAACGCTCCCCCAACAAACATAACAAAGCCACAAAAACATGGCCTTGGTCGCATTTTCGGGCTACACCCGGCTGGTGGTGATCCCTGGTTTCGCGATATGATTTTATCTCTTGTTGGATTTGCAGTTTTTGGTCTTGAATTTGATGAAACCTCCTTTAATCTTTGGTTTTAACCAATTGATTTGTGAAGATCTTTTTTTAACTGCTTATTAACTGGTTTTATCTTCTCTGATTTGCCCTGATTTGCTCTAATCTGCCCTGGTCTTTGATTTGAATTAATTCTGAATTAAATCAGAATTTTGATGGGCTTTTGGGCTCGTTTCTCTTCCCTCTTCTTTAGTAATGGACCTGCATATAAATTAGATAATAAATAGAATTAAAAACAAAGCTTATTATATAATAAATATGAGAATGTGACAATAAATATGCAGTATCAGTGACCGATCACACTTCTTTTGGATAGTCACATTTATTGACGGAAAAAGAATGTGAAATTAAATTCTTTGATTTGGACTTAACTCTTGAACCAAAATCGGCTCTCGAACTCAAAGTTGATTTTCTCGAGTTAGTATTGGTTTCTGAACTTTTCATTTCAAAGCTCTAATCACCCATTCCACAAAATCACATTCTTTTATTGGACAAAGGTATAGACATTATGACTCCGTGATGATTTTTCAGGATTGGTCATGTAAAGGGAATAATAGGATCTTGCATGATCCTATTCATATTGGAAACTGTAAATATGTAAATAAAAAAGAGGTCAATAAAGGTGGGTTCTGTGAACCACCACATTATCTTGATTAGGTAGCAACGTGTTTGGACACATATATTGCATAAATATTATTACATTTCTACATATATTCTGTAATGAATATTGTAAATAACTTGTCTTAATGTCCTAATTCATGCAGGGTATGATAGGGAGAAGATAATCATAAAATTTATCCAATTAAATTCAAAAGTTCAAAAGAAAGAGGATCGATTCAAATTCAAAGATTTTAGAAGCTATCTTATCTGAAAATTGGATATATCAGATAAGATAATATCATCTAATTTCAAAGAAAAAATAGGTTGTTTAAAAACCCTATCGGTTTTGTTGAATATAAATGTATATCTTATTAATTTTAGAAGACAAACTGAAAATCAAAGAGGATAAATGGATAGAGAGAAGATCAACGGATGAGATGAAGCAATTTAAATTCGGATTCAGGCTGGATACAGTTTAGCATTTTAATCGTAACTTTCGCTACCAAAACGCAAATCTAATGATTCAAAATGCTACAAAAAGAAGACTTAAAGGAATACAATCCTTCTGTTGATCATTCGTTCCAATTCTATCATTTGATAAGTGATATTCAGCAATCAACATGCCAACAAGCTGCAGATCAGAATTGAATTTCTGGATAAATCAAATCAAGTTTGGAGATAAGGTGAGAATTTAATTTCAAAAATATACACATCTTCCTATCTTCATACGCATTCTATCCCTCTGGTTTTCTCCTATAAATACCCTCGTACCTCGAAGGCAGAAAGGGCACCACTTCAGAGAGAGATTTAGTTTAGGTTTTCTTTTCTTCTTCAATGCAATTTTTTTATTTTATTTTTAGACTAGAGAGAGTTACATGATCAAAAGAGATGAAGAGTTATTGTAGAGTGACACTATTATAATCTTTTCTTCAAGAAGGTTATATTGAAGGTGACAATCAATAGAGGTTTTCCACTTTTCTTCATTGTGCTCAATCTCGCCGAAGTCTTGCTTTCTTTTATTCTTTTATACTACTTTGATTTACTCCATGCTAAGGTAAATTTCATTATGGTTCAACAGTAGAGGTAAATATTTTTCTTTTATTTCTAATTCTTGCATAACACTTTTCTTTCTCTTTTTGGTTCCTTTTCTTTTATAACTAAAATAGCAACAATACCATCTTTTCTTCTACCATCTTCCTCTTAACTTATTTTAACATTTTTATTTTCTTTTATAAACTAGGAAAATAAGTATTAACTAGTTTTGATATATTAAAAGAAAGAATCTTACACAACGCTTCCATCGATGTCCCTCCCTGTGGATCATGACCCGTTAGCCCTAGGCTACACGCTAAAATTAAGGATCTAGCACTATTCCTAAAATTCTTTATTTTCTGTGTAGATTGGCTCGATCATAATTTTGGCGCCGTTGCCAGGGAGGGACGGTAAGTTTTCTTTTCTTTTTGATCTACTTTAACGAATTAATCCATTTTTATTTTTTGTTTTGGTGTACAGGGGCTAATTACAGAAAACTAAGAGCTGCAGTGGACATATTGCTACTCTGTGCCTCTGTCCAAGAAGACAGAGCATCAGAGCCCACAACTGTGGTGAACTACTCACTGTAGTCTCTTACAATTTGCTTTTTGGAGATTAGCTCTCTGCAGTTATTAGTTTATCTGTTTAACTCACTCTGTACATATTTCTAATCAACAGTAACTTGTTGCTTTCTAAATGCTAAAAAATGTTTAAACTTTTGCATCTTAGGGCATCTGTCTATTTCGTTTCTTTATATTACTGTTGAAGAGTGCTGGAGTAAAGCTATGTGTGCATTGCAAATAATTTAGGAAACATATTTTGAGTGATTCATATTGCTTGAATGTTACCTTTTCGTTTATACTTGTACACTGCACTAAAAAGACTAAGGGCATATCCTTAAACAAGATAAGGTGGAGAAGTCGTTACCCTTCCTTAACGGAAAAATCATCTCCTCACTCACTAACCCAGCCTAACATAAAATTGAGTAAATGTTGGCCCTAGGGACATCTCGGACTCAAATAGGGATTGACCTAAGGGGAAAGTTGTTAGAAGTTGACTCTTACCAAATTGGTGTCTAAGGTTGGAGATTGAGGGGCGAAACCCCGAAAGCTGGTGGTTTGGCATAATTAGGCCCGTTGCTTAGGCACGGATACCTCCCACCAATCTTGCCCCTACCTGGCTGATTAACTTGTGGTCAGGTTCTACAATATACTTCCTGTGGATAATCAACAGTTAGGAGTCGTCTAGGTCTAAGCCTACCCTAACATAGGCTAGATTTTCTTTATTTTCTTGTTTGTCTATTTGTTTGTTTTTATTTGTTCTTTTGAAAATAGATTATAATTACAATTATTCTGATTATAACTCAGATCCATATCTCACTCCAACCTCTTTCAATTCGGATATTACCAACCTGACATTACATAACTCTAACCAACTAAGTATGCCAGATTGGTCTTATCCGAATCAATATATGCACCAAGCCCAGTACTATGAACAAGAATGAGACAATCATCACCACTCTTCACCGAGTTAGTGGGGATACAATATCCCCGAGTCTTGCTATCAACAACCTTACCAACAAACAACTTCATATAATCCATACCAAGACCAACCTATAGAAGAGAATCTTCTTTAGAAAAGGCTTTTGAAACCTTCCTTGAGTCTACACGACAAGTATAAATCATAGCAGACTCAATTCTCCCAAACAATTCTCAAATCCAAGATTCTTACTCTAATTTTCAAGTCCAACCACAATAAGAAGAGCCTGTTGACTTAAAAAAGAATATGGAATTCATGATTCAGTCCCAAAACTATTGTATTCAATCCCAAACAGATTGTCTCAAATCTCTTAATAGGATAGAAGCAAAAGTGAGTCATTTGGTCAACACAATTAATGATAGGAATGAGGAAACTCTACCTAACACATTTTCGATCATTCATAATTCTCCTAGCCATATTGATGAAGAATCATGGTATCTTGAAAATTTTAACTAAGATTCAATTTCACCACATAATTCTGAACTTGACCAATATCAACCTATTGACAAATTGGCAAGTTTTCATTTAAATGAGATTGAACTTGAAGATGAATGTGACATCGATTTTCAATATTGTGATTTAGTTTCACTTTTTGAATCTATGCTGACTCCGGTGTCCTTACCCGATTCGGACCTAATTCTGAATCCAACACTGATTCCTATCTCTATAGAGCTTGAACATGAACCACTTATTTTGGATAGTCACATTCTATTATTGGGAAATGAATGTGAACTTCAATTGTATGATTTGGACAAAACTCATGAACCAACTCTGACTCTCGAACCTAAACTTGATTTGAGTTTTTTCCCAAGTCAGTTTTAGTTTCTATTCCTTTCATTGTTGAGTCCAAATCATCCATTCCACAAAATCACATTTCAGTGTTGGACCAAGGTTTAAATCAATTTGATTCCGTGATGATATCTCAAGACTGGTAATGTAACCAAAAAAAATTTCATGCTAGGATCTTGCATGATCCTATTCATATTGGGGATTATAAAAATGTTAATAGGAAAGAAGCTATGAAAGGTGGGTTCCATGAAAATTCACAGTATCTAAATTGGGTAGAAACGCTTAGCCCAATGAGACTACCACCGAAACACCACCTTGAGGTGAAAATTTTCCTTTTCTTTCTCCTTTTTCATGTATTATTGCATTTCATTCATACATTGAGGACTATGCATGAGTTAGGTGTGGGAGAGGGTTTACTAACATGCTAATTTCACTAATTTAAAAAAATCTCTCTTTAAAACTTTTTGAAAAGGAAAATAATACTTTAACTTATTTTTGTAAAAAATTAAGTTAATTTTAAGGAATAAGAGGATCGTAATTAGGATTTCTTATACTTAGTCAAAATAAAATTATTTGTTTGATTTTGAGGTTAGAAAGAAAAATTGGAAAAGTAATTTAGTCTTGAATTTTACCTTGATGAAATATGCATACTTTATACACTTACACACTTAGGGTTTTAAAATAAAGATTCTTATGCCTTATATAAAATATAGATATATATACATATATCAAAAAAAAATTCTCTGATTAAGCTGGGTATTTGTGCCTCATAAAGCATAAGTATTCACGCCTAAAAGTGGTTCATATAAATAAAAATCCTTAGTTTTGTTACCTTGCGTGCTCGAGGCCTAAGTCCTTAAGGTGTTTTCTCACCCGATGTCCTAAAATTGTCTGGCTTGGGAGTCACTGACTAAGGCTCGTTACATGGGCGAATTAGAAAGTCTAATAGAGCTAAGGGATATTACCGCCATAAATTAAAAAAAGAAAATAATAAGGCATAAGAGTTAGAGTTGAAAAATCCTGAGCCAAATTTTCACGGTCACAAGATGCATACGACTTAGGGTAAAATAATAGACTGGATGAGAAATACAATTTTAATCCTTACCTTGATTGAAAACAAGTTTTTGAATAAAGAATAAGTTTAGAAATGACTAAGTTTTGATAATCCTATGACTTATAGATTACTTGAAATTTTATATTAATTCTTCAAATATTTTTTTCCTTTCAAAATGCATTTTCAAAAAAAATACTAACAATTCATTTCTTTTTCTTCATGGATTTTGTGGGTGCAATCCATTGAAAACCCTCACGAGATAAAACTCGTCCTCTAGGGGTAACCTAGAGGTCTAACGGCTTGTTGCACATGCTAAGTGCAACCGTGAATTCTACGAAAGTGAGTTAGGTTTGGTCAGTTTATTTTTTCTTTTCTTTTGTTTTGCTCGAGGACGAGCAAAAGATAAGTGTGAGGGTGTGTTTGGACACATATATTGCATAAATATTATTACATTCCTACATATATTCTGTAATGAATATTGCAAATAACTTGTCTTAATGTCTAAATTCATGCAAGGTATAATAGGGAGAAGATAATCATAAAATTTATCGAATTAAATTCAAAAGTTCAAAAGAAAGGGGATCGATTCAAATCCAAAGGTTCTAAAAGCTATCTTATCTGAAAATTGGATATATTAGATAAGAAAATATCATCTAATTTCAAGGAAAAAATGGATTGTTAAAAACCCTATCAGCTTTGCTGAAGATAAATGTATATCTTATCAATTCTAGAAAATAAACTGAAAATCAAAGAGGATAAATGGATAGAGAGAAGATCAACGGATGAGATGAAGCAACTTAAATTCGGATTTAGGCTGGACAGTTTAGCATTTTAATCATAACTTTCGCTACCGAAATGCAAATCTAATGATTCAAAATGCTACAAAAAGAAGATTTAAAGGAATACAATCCTTCTGTTGATCACTCATTCCAATTCTATCATTTGATAAGTGATATTCAGCAATCAAAACGCCAACAAGCTGCATATCAGAATTGAATTTCTGGATAAATCAAATCAAGTTTGGAGATAAGGGGAGAATTTAAATTCAGAAATATACAGCTCTTCCTTTCTTCATACGCGTTCTATCCCTCTAGTTTTCTCCTATAAATACCCTCATACCTCGAAGGCAGAAAGGGCACCACTTCAGAGAGAGATTTAGTTTAGGTTTTCTTTTCTTCTTCAATGTAATTTTTTTATTTTATTTTTAGGCTAGAGAGAGTTACGTGATCAAAAGAGAGGAAGAGTTATTGTAGAGTGACACTATTGTAATCTTTTCTTCAAGAAACTTATATTGAAGGTGACAATCAATGGAGGTTTCCCACTTTTCTTTATTGTGCTCAACTCGCCGAAGCCTTACTTTCTTTATTCTTTTCTACTACTTTGCTTTACTCCATGCTAAGGTAAATTTCATTATGGTTCAACAGTAGAGGTAAATTTTTTTCTTTTATTTCTTTTTATTTCTAATTTTTGCATAACATTTTTCTTTATCTCTTTTTGGTTACTTTTCTTTCATAACTAAAACAACAACACCACCATCATTTCTTCTACCATCTTCCTCTTTACTTAACATTTTTATTTTTTTATAAACTAGGAAGATAAGTATTAACTAGTTTTGGTATATTAAAAGAAAGAAACTTACACAACGCTTCCATCGATGTCCCTCCCTGTGGATTACGACCCGTTAGCCCTAGGCTACACGGTAGAATTGAGAACATAGCACTATTCCTAAAATTCTTTATTTTTCTGTGCAGGTTTAGCTCGATCACAACGCTTGGCCCAATCTGACCACCATAAAAACCATCACCTTTCTTTGTAACATTTTCCTTTTCTTTCTTCTTTTTCATGCATTTATACATTCACATACATTGAGGACAATGCATGAGATAGGTGTGGGAGAGGGTTCAACATAACATAGGTTTTATTTTTATTTAAAAAAATTAACATTTTCTTTGCTTTTAAAAACTTTTTGAAAAGAGAAACAATATTTTGACCTATTTTTTTTGTAAGAAATCAAGTTAATTTTAAGGAATAGATAATCATAATTAGGATTCCTAATACTTAGTCAAAATATGATTATTTGTTTGATTTTTAGGATTAGAAAGAAAATTTTGAAAAAATAATTTAGTCTTGATTTTTACCTTGATGAAATATGCATTCTTTATACACTTACACACTTAAGGTTTAAAAACAAAGATTCTTATGCCTTATATATATATACATATATATAATTCTCTAATTAAGTTGGATATTTGTGCCTCATAAAGCATAAGTATTCATACCTAAAAGCGGTCCATCTTATAAATAAAAGCTCTTAGTTTTGTAGTCTTATTTGCTCGAGTTCTTAAGTCCTTGGGTGTTTTCTCACCTGGTGCCTTAAGATCATCTGGTTTGGGAATCACTGACTAAAGGCTCACTACATGAGTAGATTAGAAAGTCTAATAGAACTAAGAGATAATTCAACCAGAAATATAAAAAAATAAAATAAGACACAAGAGTTAGAGTTGAAAAACCTCGAGAAAAAATTTCATGGTCACAAAGATGTATATGACTTAAGGTAAAATAAAAGATTAGATGAGAAATATAGTTTGACTACTTACTTTTAATAAAAACAAGTTTTGACTAGAGATTAAGTTTAGAAATGAAAAGTTTGATTTTCCTATAACTTATAAATTAATTGAATTTTTACAATAATAATTCAAATTTTTTCTCGTCTTTCAAAATGTATTTTCAAAATACTAACACTTTATTTCTTTTTCTTTATGAATTTTGTGGGTATAACTACTGAAAACCCTCAAGAGACAAAACTCGTCCTCTAGGGGTAATCTAAAAGTTTAACAGCTTATTGCATTGCAATCGTGATTCCTACGAAAGTAAGTTAGATTAGGTTATCTCTATTTTACTTTTTATATGTTTTGCTCGAGGATAAGCAAAAGATAAGTATGGGGGTGTGATCGTATGCGTATTTTGCATTCTTTTCATTACACTCTTATATTTATCGTGTAATAAATTTGTTAATTATCTTGTCTAAAATGTCTAATTTGCAGAAGATTATCATGGAGAGAAAGAAGATAAAATCAAATATATCCCAGTTAAATTCTGATTTAATTGGATTTATTTAGTTAACAGAGGATAATCCCAGATCTAGTTCAGTTAAATCAGTTTTTAAAAATTTATTCGGTTAATTGAAGATCAAATGAGGATATCATCAAATTCAAGGATAAAATTGAAAATCGATCAGAAGATGAAGCATCGGAGGGCCAGAGTCTACGCACCCCTGGATTTGGCAAGATGGCCAGATCCAAGCCACGGAACCATGGCCAAAGCCGTGGATCCACGACAATCAAGTAAAATCTGGGGGAGCGTTTGGTCCCCTTATTTTCAGACGCTATCCCCCTTTTGGTTTTTGCCTATAAATAATGGGATTTCTGAGGCTACAGAGGATGATTCAGCAGAGAGCATAGGCTCGGCATTTTTCTTTTATGTGATTTTTTTTTGCTTTATGTAACTGAGAGGAGAGAAAAGTTTCATGGAGGAATGAGAGTGAAGCTTGTACTGAGGGTGACACCAGTGTAAATTCTTCTTATTTTTTTCATTTTTATTTGAATCGAATCAAAGTTATGATTTTATGTTCTTCTTTTCTCTTACTCTTCTTCTACCAATTTTTAATGATAATCCAAATGAAACTTATAACATTGAATATGTCTTGCCATTGCAAGTGCCCTTGATGGCTTATGGTGATGGATAGCCGTTTCTATTTATTTTCTGCTTGCTTTTAAAATCATAGTTTAAATCTGAGAATTGAAAATTCTTATTTGCCATGCTTTGCTCGCTTTCAAGACGAGGTAAGTCTTTGCCAAGTATTCAAGGTAAGTCATCAATCGGAAGAGGTAAAAAAGTTCTTTTAGTTTTCTTCCTTTCTGTTAATTTTTAGTTTAGATCACCTCCATCACCAACTATCAACTCTTTATTCTTTTATTTCTTTGTATAAAATTATTTTTCATTTTTTCCACCTTCTTTTATCTTCCACTTTTTTCGTAATTTAACAATAGACTTTATTTTCCTTTTCTTTACAAGAACAAGATAAGAACTTTTAACCATTTTAAGTGAATTAAAAGAAAACTTACAACACGCTTTCATCGCAAGTCCCTTTTGTGGATCACGTCCCGCATAGCCACTTGCTATCACGGTAGAATTGAGTACCTTGCACTATCTATTCTCCATTCTGAAATTTTGTATTTTCTGTGCAGGTTAAAATATCAATCATTCGCCATGATCGTTATGCGAAGATATTTTCGTGAAAGGGTTAGGGTGTTGAATAGCAAGATATCTCAAAGATCTTGAGTTCAACTCTCAACGAGAGCACCAAATACAGTGGGTAATTCCTAAGGAATCAGTCCGCGCACCAAAAAAGGGAAGTGCATGTAACCAAATCTTAGAAAAACCAATCGCAAACACAGTGAAAATACGAGAAAAACTCGAAAGAAAAAATCACACACACAGAGAGAGAAGTTCCACTATGTCAATGCGATTACAATAGGGTTCTCTGGATTCAGTTGAACGTGATCCCTTTCTTGTTCGAAAGGATCTCTTATTTATACAGGTCATGCCAAATAGATAAGGTTAGAAAGTCCAGCTCAGTTTGACTACTTAAATTCCTTATCTTGATAATGGTTGAGCCGAATACCCTGGCTTAAATCGATATAGGAGTGAGTTCATCCCTATCTGGTGGTCTGTGCTTAGTTACGGATGAGGACGAACTGTTTCTGAGAGGTAACTACCTCGTTTGAATTAGGATGGGCTTAGGGATAGAAATCACAGTAATCAGATCTGATTCTTCTATTAATCACCCGACCCGTTCGAAATTCAAAATTGGCAAAGATACCGAATTAAATGTTCTGGAAGTAGCCACACGTTGCATATTTATCAGAAGCTGGATAGAGATGTGTCACGATCTCGGGCAGGTCAAAAAGTGACCACTACAGTCCTTAAGTAATCGCTTCAAAAAAAGTGGACCACTTCGAAAACATCCTATTTCTGAGGACTGCGATCATACACAAAATAATTACAGTATAGAAGACTATGCACAACCCTTACAACAATGCCTTATTTTTGAGGACTGGGACTATGATCGCAGTCCTTACAAAATGATCGCAGTCTTATTTTTGTGATCATGATCACAGTCCTCATAAAATGCATTATTTATGAGGACTGCGATCATGATCGCAGTCTTAACAAAAATGTCATATTTCTAAGTCTTATATGATTGTGACCATGATCGCAATCCTCTTTATTAGGACTGCAACTATGATCGTAATATTCGCAAAAATATCCTATGTTTGAGTCTTTATTAGGATAACAATGATGATCGCAGTCCTAGTCTCTATCCTCACAAAATGCCAATTTTTGAGATTTTGTGAGCGACTTTCGATTCAATTGAAAAACGAATAAAAAATGTAAACTTTCGATTCGATTGAAAAATGATGAAAGAAAGGAAAAAAAGATTAGATCGGTGTCACTTTCAATACAATTCTTCCTTTTTTTCTTTCATGAATCTCTTCTCTAACCTTAGCTTACAAAGAAACAGAAAATTACATAAAAATAAAAATAAAAATATAAGCTAAACTAGAAACAGAAAGCCTAATCTAAACTCTCTACTGGAGTGGTGCCCGTTTGTCTTCGAAGAGTGCAGTATTTATAGCTGAAATGGAGAGGGGAGAAGCGTCTGAAGATAGGGGAATAAATGCTCTCCCAGATTCCCCAAGATCGTCGCAGATCTGTAGCTCTGGTCTTGGAATTTGCGTCCTGGATCTAGCCAGCTCCAGGGGCACATGGCTTCTCTCATTTGGATACCTCCTGATTCATTGGTTTTTCAGTTTGAGTTCTGAATTTGGAGATATCTCCGTTGATCTTTAGTTAACCAAATATATCCGTATAAATTCGATTTTAACTGTATTTATTTGGTATTATCTTGCTGGTACGTTCTGATCTTCAGTTAGACTGTCCTAATGCTTAAATTTGATTTAAACTTATTTAAATCTGAATTTATTTGGTCTTTTGGGCTCATTTTCTTTCCTTCTCTATTAAACAAGGCCTGCACATCATTAGACAAAAAGATAACTAAATAGCTGGATTTATTAAGAATTAAACATGAAAATGTGATAATAAATAATACAATATTAGTGACCGATCACACCCGATACCTATATTTTGCTCATCCTTGAGTAAAATAAATAAAAAGCAAAATAGAGTTAACCTAATCTAACTCACTTTTGTAGGAATCACGTTTGCACTTTAGCACATACAACAAGCCATTAAACCTCTATGTTAACCCTAGAGGATGAGTTTTGTCTCGTGAGGGTTTTCAGTGGCACTCACAAAATCCATAAGAAAGAAAAATAAAATGCTAGTTATTTGAAAGCACATTTTGATAAAGAGAAAACATATTTGAATCAAGCAATCTATAAGTTATAGGAATACCAAACTATTCATTTCTAAAATTAGTCTCTATTTTAAAACTTGTTATTAATCACGTTAAGGATTAAAATTGAGTTTCCCATCTAATCTATGATTTTACCCTAAGTCAAATGCACTTCTGTGACCGTGAATTTTTAATCAAGGATTCTTCAACTCTAACTCTTATGTCTTATTTTACACATATTATGACGGTAATACTCCTTAGTTCTATTAGGCTTTTTAATGAGCCCATGTAACAAGCGTTTGGTCGATGACCCCCAAACTGAACGGTCTTTGGGCACCGAGAGAGAAAACACCCAAGGACTTAAGGACTCGAGCAAACAAGGCCACGAAATTAAGAATTTTATTTATAGTATGGATCACTTTTAGGCGTGAATACTTATGTTTTATGAGGCACAAATACTCAGTTTAACCAGCGCATTTTTAATATATTTTTTCTTTTTTTCTTTTTTTGTAAGACATAAGAAACTTTGTTTTTGAACTCTAAGTGTGTAAGTGTGTAAAGTATGCATATTTCATCAAGGTAAAAATTAAGACTAAATTACTTTTTTAAATTTTCTTCCTAACTCTAGAAATCAAACAAATAATCTTATTTTGACCAAGTATAAGACATACTAATTATAATTCTCCTATTCCTTAAAATTAACTTAATTTCTTAGAAAAAGGCGGTCAAAATATTGTTTCTCTTTTCAAAAAGTTTTAAAAAGAAAAATATTTTTTATATAAAAAGGAAAACCTAAGTTATGTTAGAACCCTCCCCTAAACCTATCTTATGCATTATCCTCAATGTATGAATGAATGCATATATACATGAAAAAGAAGAAAGGGAAGGAAAATATACCTTAAAGTGTGGTTCTGGTGGTGGTCGGAAGGGGTCAAGTGTTACTGCCCAATCTAAATAATATGAAGTTTCAAAGAACCCATCTTTTATGACCTCTTTCCTATTTACATTTTTATTATCCCCAATATGATTAGGATCATGTAAGTGCCTAACATGAAAATCAACCTGGTTATATGACCAATCTTAGAATATCATCTCGGAGTCATAATTGTTTATACCTTGATCCAATAATTGAATGTGATTTGATGGAAAGGTTGACTTAGGCTTAAGAATGAAAGGTACGGGAACCAATACTGACTCGAGAATATGACTTAAATTAAGTTTAGGTTTAAGAGTTGGCTTTGGTTCAAGAGTTGGTTCTAAATCAAAAAAATTAAAGTTGAGGATCAGGGTGACATTCATATTCAAGTTTAATTCAATTGAAGTGATAACTTAACAATTTTTCAAAAGGTTAGTATTGGTCAAGTTCAAGATTGTGTGATAAAATTGAATCTTAGTTTCTAAAACAACATGACTCTTGGGCCAGATTAATTGGGTTAGAAATATTAGGATTGGTCAAATATTGATAAAAAAGAGGTTTCTCATTCCGATAAATATTGGCCAATTGACTAATTTTTGCTTCTAACCTATCGATAGACTGGGTAAAAGAATTTTGGTTTTGAATCATGATTTCATAATCTTTTTAAAATCACTAGTCTTCTTGTTGTGGTAGGACTTGAGAAATTGAGTATGGATTTTGGATTTGAAAATTTTGTGGGATTATTAAGGCCGTCAAGTTTTGAACTTGTCGCTCGGACTCATGCAAGGCTTCTAAAATCTTTTCATTTTTGGACTGAACCAAGGCTTCCATTTTCTTTTAGAAGATTTTTCCTTTATCTATTGTTCTAGAAAAGAAGCATATAAAGCTGAATGTCGGTAAGGTAGTTGACCATATGACTCGGGTTAATTGTATCCCATTGACTTGGTGAAGAGTGGTGATGATTATTCCAATCTTTTTCATAATATTGGGGTTGGGGCATATGTTGATTTAGATAAAACCAATCTGGCATACTTGGTTGGTTAAAATTATATCGGGTTGGTATCATTCAAAAAAGAGGTCGGGTTATAATATGAATTACTATTAAAGTTGGAAAAATTATGTTTTTATAATCCATATGACACAAAAACAAACAAATAAAAAAAGAAAAATCTAGCATATGTCTGTGTAAACCTTAAACCTAGACGACGCCTAACTGGTTGACTGTCCCCAAGAGGTATATTACAACAAAATGATCATAAGTTAATTGGCCAGGTAGGGACAAGATCAGTGAGAAGTATCCGCGCCTAAGCAACGGGCCTAATTATGCCAAACCACTGTTCTTTGAAGTTTTGCCTCTCAATCCTCAACCTTTGATACCGATTTGACTAGAGTTAAACTCTAATAACTTCCTCCTTAGGTCAATCTCTTAATGAATCTGAGATGTCCCTAGGGCCAACATTTATTCAATTTTTAAGTTAGGATTGAGTTAGTGAATGAAGAGATGGTTTTCGGGTTAAAAAGGATAATGACTTTCCCACCTTATGTTGTTTATAGGACAAGCCTTTAATTCATTTTAGTGCAACGTGTACATGTATCTAGAAAAAAATACACTCAAGCAACAAATATCACTCAAACGTGTTTCCTATGTTACATGCGATGCAGACGTACCTTTGCTCCAGCACTCTTCAACAGTATTGAAAAAATGTAAATGAATTAAACAAATGCCTAGATGCAAAGTCTAACCGTTTTTTAGCAATTACAAACAACGTTTTACTGTTGAGTTAGAAACAGTAAACAGAGTATATTAACAGATGAACTAAAAACTGTAGAAAGCTAATATCTGAAAATCAAGCAACCTGCAAGAAAGCAGTCAGCAATGCTCCCTATTTTGCTGCGCACATGTGGCTTTGACCATGTTTTCACGGCAAAAGATAGGTCCCCTGAGCTTGCTTTTATGAGCAGAGGCTCAGGTATGTTATATGTCCATTACAGCTACTGGTTTCCTGAAATTAGCCCTGAACACAAAAACAGAGAAGAAAAGTTAACTATTAAGTGAATTTAAAAAGAAAACTTACCGTCCCTTCCCGAAAATGACACCAAAATTTAATTGAGATTGAATATGCACAGAAAAATATAAAGTTTAGAAATGAAGATTAAGAACATACTAGGTTTCTCAATACTACCGTTATAGCAAGTGGCTATGCGGGTGATCCACAAGGAGAGACTGCAATAGAAGCGTTTAAGTGATTCTTTTTAAGTTACTAATACCGGTTAAATGGTTTCTTCTTTGATTTTAAAGAGAATAGAAAAAGTGTTAAGAGTTAAGTTAGAAGAAGATGATAGAAAAAGATGGTGTAGGTGTAAAAAGAAAATTAATTTAAAAGGAAAAGATCAAAAGAAAGAAAAAGTGTTGGTTTTTTGAAGTGGTTCTAAACTAAGCAATAAAGAAAGAAAGAAAAGTTACTTACCTCTTTTGTTTGTTACTTACCTTGGATTGTTAGAGACGTTTACCTGGACTCAGAGGCGATCAATGCACAATCTATAAGAGTTGATTTGAGTCTCTTCCACATTGCATCATCAAAACAATGCAAGCATGAACAGATATGAATTGAGACTAAAATCCATCGTCACGAGCTCGCAAAGGCAAGGCAATTCGATGCTATCTTACTCACATGGATAGTACTCAAAAGAGACAAGAAGAAGAACAAAAAAGGTAAACTTTTGTTCGATTGAAAAGCGATGAAAAAAAAGAAAAAGGATTACATCGGTGTCACTCTTAATTCAACTCTTTCTCTCCTTCTCTTATGGATCTCTTCTCTAGCATAAGCTTACAAATAGATAGGAAATTACATAAAAATAAAAACCTAAGTTAAACCTGAAACAAAAAGCCTAATCTAAACTCTCTGCTAAAGTGGTGCCCATTTGCCTTCGAAGTGTTAGTATTTATAGCTGAAATGGAGAGGGGAGAAGCGGCTGAAGATAAGAGGAGCATTTTGCTCCCACATATTCCCAAAGATTGTCGTGGATCTGCGAACTAGATTTGGCCAAATCCAGGGGCGCGTGTATTCTCTCTCTTGGATACTTCCTGATCTTTATTGGTTTTTCAGTTTGAGTTTTGAATTTGGCAATATCTCTATTGATGTTCAGTTAACTAAATAGATCCGTATAAATCTAACTTTAACTGTATTTATTTGGTATTATCTTTGTTGATGCATTCTGATCTTCAAGTAGAACTGTCTCTATTCTTGATTTTGATTTAAGCTCATTTAAATCTGAATTTAATTGGGCTCTTGTGCTAATTTCTTTCCTTCTACATTAAACAAGTCATACACATGATTAGACAAAAAGATAACTAAATAGCAAGGTTTATTACGAAATAAATATGAAAATATGACAAGAAATAATACAATATTAGTGACCGATCAAAGAAGCTTCATATGAAGCTAGCCTTTTGGGTTCAAAGCGGAGCTAAGTGTTTTGGCTAACTTAGCTTCATAGGCAACATTAGACCTACTGTCTGCTTAACTGGATCAGTAGAGTCCAAGTCACTGCTTTATCCCTTGGGGATGGGCAGGAACTGATCGGCAGCTTATCTGTGACTTGTCTTTTAGATGTGTCGATAAGTTAGAGATCGTTCAGACCGGCTGAAGTGTTGTTTGGGAGCTCATCTTTTCGGAATATCAACAAAATCCCCTTCAAAGATTTCATAAATCCATAATGAATTGGTATGGATTTTGAATCACTTTGAACTTGTGACCTAAATTTTGACATTGCTTAGGTCAGAAACAGCAAGTTGAAATTCCATGCGGAGCAAGCCTCAGTCGAGGCTAAATCTTCATGCAAAGCTGGTCATTTGTGAGACTAAAGTTCTATGTAGAACTAGCCTAAGGCAAGACTAACAGAGCTCACTTATGTGACGCTAAACTTAGCTTGAGCAAGACTATTGATAAGCGAAGCTAAATAGCTTCACTACTTAGGGTTTTTTCTCTCGCTCTGTTGTTTGAAATGACAACTGCACTTCTTCTTAGGAGGCTGAGCTAAGCACAAAGTGCCTATAAAAGCCAATGGGCTGAATTAGAGAAGTCATCTTCTCTTCAATGTTTTTCAACCATTTTTAGAGATTAAAATCTCTCATCTTCAATAAAGACCTCGTCTTTCTTAGATTAACTACGTGATCAATGGCACCAAAACAGCGCATAGGCAAAGAGGTCGAAACCTCTGCGGTGGCGACCGCCGGCTATCAAACGGCCCATTACTAGTGAGTTTCACCATTTTTAGAGATTTTTGAATCTCTTTTCAAGCCAATTTTGGATATTTTACCATTGATTGGTAAGATTCACTTGAAATTGGTGCTTTTAGAGAGTTCGTCTCCCTCAATATTTACTTTATCAAATTTTATGAATTTAATTTCCCTTTAATTTCATGCAGCGAAATTGAAAATCAAGAGGTTTCTTAAACAAGCTCCAGGCAAAGCTAGTCCTTAGAACTTTTTGCATTCTGTTTGTCAGAAATGCGAAGCTAACCACGGGTAAAGCTAAGACTCTTCAGTCTATCAGACTCACTCTCAAGCGAAAGTTACACTTTAGCCTTTCAGGTGAAGCTAACTTTAGCCTTTCAGGCGAGGCTATGCCTTAGCCTTGTAGGCGAGGTTATCTTGCCCTCTCAGCAGAGGCTATGCCTTAACCATTTGGACAAGGCTAGCTTGCCTCTTAGGCAAAGAAAAGTCTTGTAGCTAAGACTTAAGAGCTTTTGCATGTTCTATTTTCAGATACTACCATGCTTGTTTTTGCTCTTTTGCAGTGCACTACGCTCTCTATCCGGCCAATAGCTAATTGGGATTAGTAAAATGAATGGATGAGAGTGTACACTACTAGTTCTAGGGCCAGACTTCACTTTTAATGATAGGAGCTTGTCCAAAAGAGATGCATTACTTCTCACAGCTGATGAGCGTGTGACGAGAAGTATCTTGACTACTTCCCCACTTGAGGATCACAGCAGGGTGGTGCACAGGAAGCTAGATTTCATGTTTGGGGATGCGGCACCCGACATTGACCAACAACTTCTCGTCAGGGAGGGTCAGTAGATTTATACAATCAAGGGCGAGAAGTATTATATCCTATCGAGCAAGCGATAATTCCTCCCTTGTTCTTCCAATCGGTGACGACACCCAGGAAGATGAAGTGGTCTGTGACCCGGTTTACGGATTCAGTTCATGTGGAAATTTTGACACCCCTCGGTTACAGTTGGTCTGGTCCTACCCAGAGTATGCTCGACTTGCATTCTGGGAGAGTGGGTCAAGACAACCCAGTGGGGGGAACCCAGCGATGGCACAGACCTTTATCAACCAATTTGTCAAGGTTACAATAATTACTCGACGACAGATTTTAGAGCCCCAGGCTAGGTATACCCTGCTCAAAAGCCGTGGTAGAGAGATCGATGTTGTACGTCTTGGAGCATTTCGATGCAAATTTGAAGAGGCTCAGACTCCTTGAGACGGTTAAGGCAACTTATTACAAAATTGAGATAAGTGTGTCCAATTTCTTTGCCATCTTCGAGCTGTACTACCCAGCTTTGGTAACATTCTTCACCTTTGTCGGTGAGTTGGGGATGGCGCTGCACGACATGCGGGAAGTGTCCAACCTTCCGATGGGCTCATGCCATATAAGGAGTATTTTCCTTACGCAATGGAATTGGAGCAGCTGGAGAAGGATGATCCGGCTATGTTCGAGACATATCGGGAGTTGATGTGTCATTTTTACATATGTCTCGACGTCCACAATGCTCGAGAAATTGCAAACGGGGTTGATAATACATGTATTTTGCATTATTTTTATTACATTTTCATATTTATCTTGTAATAAATCCTGCTAACTCTTGTCTTAATGTCTTATTTTGCAGGTTTGTCTTAATGAAGGGAGAAAAGATAAGACCCAATTAAAGCCAGTTAAATTCTGATTTAATTGGATCTAATTGGTTAACTGAAGATAAAGCCAAATAAATAAGTTAAAATTAGCTTAAAAAATCAAAGAGATATTGTTAGAATCTAGAGACCCAAAAGAGATATTATCAGAAGATCTTTTCTATTGGGCAAGCAATTTTTTCATATCTCTAACTTTATCTCCAACCTTATTAGAAGTTCTTTTCTGTTGGGCCAATGATTTAGTCTCATCTTCAAGCACGCTCTCTTATCCGCTTCAACCGATAAATACCACCACTTCAGAAGGCAAATGGGCACCACTCCAACAGAGAGTTTAGATTAGGCTTTTGGTTTCTAGGTCTAACTTAGATTTTTGTTTTTTAATATAATTTTCTATTTCTTTATAACTTAGGTTAGAGAGAAATTGATATGAAAAAGTGAGAGAGTAGTTTCAAGAGTGACAATTGATGTAACTTGTTCCTTTTTCTTATAGTTTTTCAATGTAATTGATCTTAGTTTTTATGTTATTCTTCTTATTTTTCTTTAATACTTGTCTTCTCATGTTTGATCTGAAACTGGATGAATTTATTGGCATCTACTAGGCCTCGACTTTGCAAGAGCAACTGATGGTTTATGACGATGGATTCCACTTCTAAACGGGTAAGTTTTGTATCATTTCATGCTTACTTTTCATAGTTTTGATGATATAATAGAGGCAACTTGGAGTGAGGATAATTTTATATTCCATGCGATGATCGCCTTCAAGCTGAGGAAAGTTGTTGCTTAGAATCCAAAGTAAGGTAAGCATAAAGATGCAAGCAAACTTTAAATCTTTTTTTTCTTTGTTTTCATTTTATAGCTTAGAAACACTTCTAAAATCAACTCTTTCTTAGTTCTTTTTTGATCCTTTCTTTTAACTTAGTTTTCTTTTTAATTAAAACAACATCTTCTTCTAATTTAACTCTTTTCTCTTCTTTTCTTTAAAAACTAAGAAGAAATGTTTTAACTCTTTTCTCTTCTCTTCTCTTCTTCTAAAGAACTTATCAATACGCTTTCATCACAGTCCCTTCTTGTGGATCATGACTTGCATAGCCACATGTTATAGCGATAGCATTGAGAACCTAGCACGTTTCTAAACTCTATATTTTTCTGTGCAGATAAATTTTCAATCAAATTTTGACGTCATTGCCGGGGAAGGACGGTAAGTTTTCTTTTTAATTTACTTAATTCGTTAATTTTTTTCTTCTCTATTTTTGTATGTAGGGGTTGATTTCTGTAATATAAAAGCTGCAATGACATATTGCTACTTTGTGCCTCTACCCGAGAAGGCAGAGTATCAGAGCCCACATTATGCCGCGCGAATGCGACGAAAGCCGTGTTTCCGCGGCATTTATGATGAATTACTAACTGCAGTTTCCTGTAGGTTACTTGAAATTCAAGGATTTAGCTTCCCTAGTTTTTAATTTTCCTGTTTAACATATTAAGCACATTGTACTAAGTCAACAGAAACATGATGGATGTTAAATGCTAAAAACAGTTTAAACTTTGCATTCTAGGGCATTTACCTATTTTGTTACATTACAATATTATTGAAGAGTGCTGGAGCAAACGTACGTATGCATAGCATGTAGTATAGAAATATTTGAGTGATTTATATTGCTTAAGTGTTGTTTCTACTGTATACTTGTACACTTGCGCTAAAATGATCGAAGGGCATAACCTGTTGTTGGCCCAGAGGCCTTCCACTCTAGTTTTGATGATGATTAACTCATGTAGTTATAGTTTACTAATAATCTTGTGATATTTAGTTTCAGATACTTAACCAAGATATTAGTAGATGATTAGCTTCAACAAGGTGTTTTGGAGCTTTTTATGGTGATTCAAGAGCCCGAGCGTCAAAGTTCATACCCTAGCACTCGTTGGAGTCAAGCTCGGTGGATCACGTTTGGATCGAGTCGACTTGGAGACGGCGCTCTACAAGAAGACTTCGGTACCTTATTTAGTTTATAGTTTGTTTTAGATCCATTGTTAAAAACTAGATAGTGAGATATGCTCAAGTTCACAACACACACACACTTGTTTAAGTTTCATGTTTTGGTTTTCGGTTTTTGGTTTAACCGATCTTGGTTTTCATAAATAGATAGAATCAACAAGTTTACATGGTTTAATGTATATTAGATTTGTTCTATATACATATATGCTTTAACTATTTATACAAACTTAGTTTGATAACCTATTCATGTATTTAGGTTTTGTATTTTAACAAAACTTATTTTTGGATTTATTGTCAAAAATATTGATATATATCTTTATATGTATATTGGATTATATCCATATACTATATGTCTAAAAGTTGTTTCAATATCATGTTTTTGTATTTGGATGAGTTTTGAACAAAATGGTTTTTCATTTCAAAAGTCTAAGTTTTGGAAAAATACGAAATTTGGTTTTCGGTAAAATTTCCATATCACAAAAAGAGTTCAAAATGTTTGTAACTTGGTTTGATTTTTACTCAAACAAGTTTGTATTTCAAAAAGAATATAAGAACTTATTTTTGTGAATTTTTAGAGATTTTATGGGATTTATTTTGTAATTAAAAACCCAGGTTTCAAGTCCTGAATCCAGCCCTGCCAGGCTCTGGCGGTCGACCGGGCCGGTCGACCGACGTGCACAAGGTCGTGCACGCTGACCTGCCACTTGGGCCGGTCGACCGAGCGGTCGACCGACTGCAAGTACCCCACTCTCGGGTGGGGACGGTCGACCGAGCGGTCGACCGGCCAGAGAGCAAGTGCTCTCTGGAATTGGCACGTCGACCGGGCGGTCGACTGGCAGGCTCAACGTCAAATTTTTGACCGTTGGCCGGTCGACCTGCCGGTCGACGGGAAGGCCATTCTGGGCCTAGTCAGCTGCCAACGACTAGTTTTTGTTGGGGCCTTTATATACCCCATTTGAAGTGGGTTTTGAAAAAGATTTCCAAGAGCAATCTCCTATTCTCTAGTGTTTTAAAAGCAAGTTTTCAAAAGAGTTTATTAGTTTTTAAAGATCATTCTTTATTTGTTTTCAAGAGTTGGAAAAATCAATGAAAAATATAGATTTGGGATATTTGCCTTGTTCTTCATTTTTATCAAATATTAAGTTATTTTCTCAAGTATTTTTCCTTGTGATTTGTTTTCCAACATCTTGATTTCTCACACTTGAGCCATATCATTCAATCATATCTATTGGGATCTTTTGCTTTGTGGGAAAAGAAGTTGTTTGTGATTGAGATAGACCACCTAGTTGTAACCCTCCTTATTTGTGATATCCCTCTTGTGTAGAGGTTGATTTTGGAGTGGTGGTTGGCTCCCTCTAGTGAGAGGTGGAGATTGTTGGTTGGCTCCCTCTAGTGAGAGGTGGAGTTTGTGTTGGTATCCATCTTAGTGAAGAGGTGGATTGTGTTTGTATTGGCTTTGTGCCTATCCCTCATTTGTGAGGTTGATATTGGTGGCTTTGTGCCTAGCCTCTAAGTGTAGAGGTGGTGTTTGTAATTGAGAGAGGAATTGTGTACTCCCGGTTGTATTGCCCCAAAATCCTCAGTGGAGGTTCCCTGTGTGGGAGTCCTGTGTGGACAAGTTAGTAGATTGAAAATCCTTCTGTGTGAAGGCGGGAACATAGAGCTGTGTGCTCGAACCTCGAAACATATCCGTGTGTTAGCATTTGATCCATTGACTCTAACTCTCTCTTTTATATTGTGCCTTGCATTGATTCATATTGTCATATCATACTTATATGCTTGTCTTATTTGTGTGTGCCTCACTTGTGTTTAACCACGAGAGCTTCATATAGCACCTCAACTCTTATTCAGAGGAATCAAGAGGAGTTAGTCCAGAGCCCTTCACCGGGAATTCGGCTACACTCGTTGGTTATACTAAGTGTGTTGCAATTTAGTTTTTAATTTTTGCATAAAGTTCATTAGATTAGTCGTACACCTATTCACCCCCCTCTAGGTGTACTTTCAATTGGTATCAGAGCCTACGCTCCTGATATTTGGTTTAACCATCTAGGAGTGTGATCTTGGTTTTGCTAATCTAGATTTACTTTTGCACTTATATTGTTTACACACACTCATGGATTGCTTGTCACCTTCCATGTTTGATGTCTCCAACATTGACATGTGAAAATTTAGGATGTCCATGTATCTAAAAACCCTAGGCTTGCATGTTTTCCTTGCCGCTACCAAGAAATCCTATCTTGGTAATAACAAGCATATAGAGGCCAATGCACAAGCCCTTGAGGCACTTAGAAGCACGATAAACTAAGAATATCTTATGATTGTTTCTAACTGTGATTCCGCCTTTGCAGTCTGGAACACATTGACTTCCTCCGAGCTGCAAACGCCCAACATTGTGGAGGATGAATCTAGTGGAGAATCCGAGCAACAATGCTACATGGTCCAAGGGAATGACTCCCTTGAGGTATATTCAGAATCTCAATTAGATGATGATAATGCTAGTTCTTCTAGTAATGAGTATGTTGATCGAAATGTTTTAAATGAAGAACTTTCAATTGTTTGTGAAAAATTGTTTGAAAAATATAATCTTTTGAAAAAGAAGAGTTTTGAACTAAAAGAAGAAAATAAGGATTTGTGTTCAAAACTAGATTTGGTTTTGCAAGAGAAGGAAGAGTTTTCAAGTGAACGTAACTCACTTAAATCCCAACTAGATCTTGCCCTAAAAGAAAATGAATTTTTGAAAAATAAAAATGATTGTAATGAAGTTTTGAAGAAAAATAAAGTTATATCTTCAAAACTTGATTTTGTTTTAAAAGAAAATGATTCTTTGAAAAACAAAATTATTTCTATTTCAAAAGAATTAGAGTTGGTTTCTAATAAAAATATTGTTTTGCAAAATGATATTGATTCACATGTTTGCCATGCTAGTGTAGCGTCACATTCTAACTCACCTATAGCATGTTCCACTTTATCTTTAAGCATTAAAAATGATATAAATGTTTTGAAGAAAAGTGTTGATTGTTTGGGCTCCACTTTGAGCCAATGTGCCATAAACCATACACATTTGGAATCTATGTTTCGAAAGAAACAAGTTCCATCTTTGCATGCACACAAACCACGGCATACACATGCTTCTCACGTGCACACTCATAACACGATGTATGCTCATGTGTACACTTGTACACATTGTGGACGTAAGAGTCACCTTGCTAAGTTTTGCTATGATCGTATACATGATTCAAATTTAGCAACTAAGTTTGTTTGGGTTAGGAAAGGAACTAACCCCCATGGACCCAAAAGAGTGTGGGTACCAAAGACCACCCCTATGCTATTTAATGTAGGTGTGGGCTCTCACATGACGTGAGAGTGATGGTGCCTTGAGGTGGATGCGTTCCGAGCTTAAAGAGGACAATTTGGATGCATCACTTTCAAGGGGAGTTTGGTGGGAAGACCACCTTGTTTTGGAGACATAGAGAGTTGCCCTCTCAGTTTTGGTAACGATCTCTTACTCCTCATTTATTGTTTACATACTTTTCATATTATTGTTTTTAGTATGTCTTGATGTTTCATGATTAGTATGTTATATGCCATGATATTTAGATTAGTGGTATACATGTTTAGTTATTTGAGACACCCATGTTTAATATAGATTTATATCTTTGTGTTCTCACATATGTTTTAACTAATGTGTATGTCCTAGATCTATGCATGTGCATATACATAATGATCATATGAATTTTTGTTTTGATTTCTATGCTTCATGTTTTGATTACATGTTTAGATGTTAGTTTTCATTAAAACTTAGGTATATACTTGTACAACTAGTAAGCCACAAATAGACTATTTATGTTTGTGTTTGAACGCTTATTTGTACCCATTAGATGTACTAGTATAGCCTAGTTTTGATGATTCATGCATTTGACTTGTATTCCCATTTTGTACATGTTTTCATGTTTATGTTTAACTTTATGTATATGTCTATTTTGTCTAAACTATTGTCTATACATATACATCCTTTGAGCCACTTGCCTACATGCATATACTTTTGTGGACTCGTTATGTTTGGATATGTATGTATTCTTTGGTTTGTACAAGACATACATATGCCTTGAAGATTAAATAGTTTTGATGATTTTCATATTCTAACAAGGAATTTCATATTGAGCTAAATTGACTATTTTCATGATTATGTTGTTCACATAACTTGTACACTCTTATTATTTGATGTTTCCTCATGATTTTGTTTTCATGAGTACAATTTATACTATATAGATTTTGAGTGTTTAGTGATCATGTGATTTGCATGTTTTATGAAATTTATTTTTGTTTTATTCCTTACTTGAAGGATTTCGTACTAGTTTACAAATTTTTCTTATAACTAGTTCGTATTCTTCATTTTGGAAGAGTTTTCAATCATGCTAAACTATTTTCAAACCTATTTTTGAAAACCCTTTCCATTTAAAGGGCGGTTGGTTGGGCGACCATGTCTTGTATGCTTATTATTGAAAATCCATTTTAAACATGTGCATGAAATGGGTAGTAAGGAATATGAGTTATACACTTGATCTTATTATGTTTTCAATTGGTATCATTGGATTTTTTCAATTGGTTTCACTATTGACATTCCTTTTTGTATACTCATATATGTTTTTATATATGTATGCTTTCAACTTCAAATAGTATCAATTTCGGTTGGTATTAAATTTTCATACATATATATATATGCTTTATTTGTGCTTACTATATCTCTATATCTTTAAGCACAAATTTTGGTTATGCTAAGCTTGATTTCTTTAATGACATTTTATTTCAATTGATTATGTTTCAATTGATATCATATACAAGCTTATACATCATTTTATTTGGTATTTCATAAAGGGAGAGAAAATTCATATTTCACCTTTTAATTGGTTTTGCTTACCTTTGGTATTCTACTCACACACTTTATGTTGAAAAATAATTGAAAAAGGATATTGATTATTTTTGGTATCATATGCTTTTAATGAAAAATTATTTTCAATTGGTACTAATCTTTACAAATTGGTATCAAGATTACCTATAAGTTTACTTACAATTGGTATTTAATTGGTATTTACTTACAATTGGTATCAATTGGTATTTAAATTTATATTAAAACATTTGTTTTATGTACCTTCAATTGGTATGTTTTGTTTTATTGTAAATTGATATCATGACGCACTCAATTGATATTTTTTTTCAAATTGGTATCATAATTTTTTGTTTTGGTTTCACCCCTTATTGTTATTTTTTGTTTAAGACAAAAAGGGAGAGAACATTGTTTTCTTTGACCCCTTTGTTGATGATTGACAAAAAGGAGGAGAAAGATTTTAAGTTTATATATGCATATTTGTGTTTTTGCATATATTGAGTTTATGTATATGAGAAAAATGATTTTGAGAGTTTAAACAAAAAGGGGGAGAAGATTTTTGAAACATTTGTTTGATTTATGCATGTTTCTCTCTCCTAGTTGTTGCATACATTTGTTTAATATCATGTGCTTCATTGAATATCTTATTTTTTATTGTTATGCATGAGTTAAGGGAGAGCTTCCTTGAAGCTTAACTTTAATCCATGCATATATAACTCCATGAGTTTTGTCATCATCAAAAAGGGGGAGATTGTTGGCCCAGAGGCCTTCCACTCTAGTTTTGATGATGATTAACTCATGTAGTTATAGTTTACTAATAATCTTGTGATATTTAGTTTCAGATACTTAACCAAGATATTAGTAGGTGATTAGCTTCAACAAGGTGTTTTGAAGCTTTTCATGGTGATTCAAGAGCCCGAGCGTCAAAGTTCATACCCTAGCACTCGTTGGAGTCAAGCTCGGTGGATCACGTTTGGATCGAGTCGACTTGGAGACGGCGCTCTACAAGAAGACTTCGGTACCTTATTTAGTTTATAGTTTGTTTTAGATCCATTGTTAAAGACTAGATAGTGAGATATGCTCAAGTTCACAACACACACACACTTATTTAAGCTTCATGTTTTGGTTTTCGATTTTTGGTTTAACCGATCTTGGTTTTCATGAATAAATAGAAACAACAAGTTTACATGCTTTAATGTATATTAGATTTAATCTATATACATCTATGCTTCAACTATTTATACAAACTTAGTTTGATAACCTATTCATGTATTTAGGTTTTGTATTTTAACAAAACTTATTTTTGGATTTATTGTCAAAAACATTGATATATGTCTTTATATGTATATTGGATTATATCCATATACTATATGTCTAAAAGTTTGTTTCAATATCATGTTTTTGTATTTGGATGAGTTTTGAATAAAACGGTTTTTCATTTCAAAAGTCTAAGTTTTGGAAAAATATGGAATTTGATTTTCGGTAAAATTTCCATATAACAAAAAGAGTTCAAAATGTTTGTAACTTGGTTTAATTTTTACTCAAACAAGTTTGTATTTCAAAGAGAATATAAGAACTTATTTTTGTGAATTTTTAGAGATTTTATGGGATTTATTTGGTAATTAAAAACCCAGGTTTCAAGTCCTGAATCCAGCCCTGCCAGGCTCTGCCGGTCGACCGGGCCGGTCGACCGGACCCAGAGTCGGTCGACCGGGATCGGTCGACCGACGTGCACAAGGTCGTGCACGCAGACCTGCCACTTGGGCCGGTCGACCGACTGCAAGTACCCCACTCTCGGGTGGGGGCAGTCGACCGGACGGTCGACCGTGAGGCTTGGCACGGTCGACCGAGCGGTCGACCGGCCAGAGAGCAAGTGCTCTCTGGAATTGGCACGGTCGACCAGGCGGTCGACCGGAAGGCTCAACGATCAAATTTTTGACCGTTGGCCGGTCGACCGGAAGGCCATTCTGGGCCTAGTCAGCTGCCAACGGCTAGTTTTTGTTGGGGCCTTTATATACCCCATTTGAAGTGGGTTTTGAAAAAGATTTCCAAGAGCAAAATTTCTCCTATTCTCTAGTGTTTTAAAAGTAAGTTTTCAAAAGAGTTTATTGGTTTTTAAAGATCATTCTTTATTTATTTTCAAGAGTTGGAAAAATTAAAGAAAAATATAGATTTGGGATATTTGCCTTGTTCTTCATTTCTATCAAATACTAAGTTGTTTTCCCAAGTATTTTTTTCTTGTGATTTGTTTTCTAACATCTTGATTTCTCACACTTGAGCCATATCATTCTATCCTATCTATTAGGATCTTTTGTTATGTGGGAAAAGAAGTTGTTTGTGGTTGAGATAGACCACCTAGTTATAACCCTCCTTATTTATGATATCCCTCTTATGTAGAGGTTGATTTTGGAGTGGTGGTTGGCTCCCTCTAGTGAGAGATGGACATTGTTGGTTGGCTCCCTCTAGTGAGAGGTGGAGTTTGTGTTGGTATCCCTCTTGGTGAAGAGGTGGATTGTGTTTGTATTGGCTTTGTGCCTATCCCTCATTTGTGAGGTTGATATTGGTGGCTTTGTGCCTAGCCTCTAAGTGTAGAGGTGGTGTTTGTAATTGAGAGAGGAGTTGTGTACTCCCGGTTGTATTGCCCCAAAATCCTCAGTGGAGGTTCCCTGTGTGGGAGACATGTGTGGACAAGTTAGTGGATTGAAAATCCTTCTGTGTGAAGGCGGGGACGTAAAGCTGTGTGCTCGAACCTCGAAACATATCTGTGTGTTAGCGTTTGATCCATTGACTCTAACTCTCTCTCTCTCTCTCTTTTATATTATGCCTTGCATTGATTCATATTGTCATATCATACTTATAAGCTTGGCTTGTTTGTGTGTTCCTTACTTGTATTTAACCACGAGAGCTTCATATAGCACCTCAACTCTTATTCAGAGGAATCAAGAGGAGTTAGTCCAGAGCCCTTCACCGGAATTCGGCTACACTCGTTGGTTACACTAAGTGTGTTGCAATTTAGTTTTTAATTTTCGCATAAAGTTCATTAGATTAGTCGTACACTTATTCACCCCCCTCTAGGTGTACTTTCACCTGTTAAATAAGATAAGGTGAGAAAGTCATTACCTTTTCTTAGCCCGAAAACCATATCCATTGCACTCACTAACCCAGCCTAAGTAAAACTGAGTAGATGTTGGCCTTAGGGACATCTCAGACTCATTAGGAGGTTGATCTAAGGAGGAAGTTGTTAGAGTTTGACTCTAATCAAATTGGTGTCAAAGGTTGGGGATTGAGAGGCGAAACCTTGAAGAACAGTGATTTGGCAATATTAGGCCCGTTATTCAAAGCAAAGATACCTCTCACTGATCTTTCCCCTACCTGGATGATTAACTTGTAGTTAGATTGCTGCAATATACCTCTTATGGACAGTCTAACCAGTTAGGAGTCGTCTAGGTCTAAGGTTTACCCTAACATATGATTGATTTTTTTGTTTATTTGTTTGTTTGTTTCTTATTACACTTATGAAAATGGATTATAATTATAATTTTTCCCAACTTTAACTCGAATCCATATTTCACTCCGACCTCTTTTAATTCGGATATTTTCAACCTGATATTACTTTACTTTAACCAACCAAGTATGCCTGATTGGTCTTATCCGAATCAATATATGCCCTAACCCCAGTATTATGAATAAGATAGGAATAATCACCACTCTTCTCCAAGTGAGTAGGGATACAACTCCCTCGAGTCATATTATCAACCACCTGTCCAACAGTCAGCTTCATATACTCTTTTTTTTTTGAACAACTATGTGATGAAAATTTTGACATAGAAAGGAGTGGAAAAGCCGTGCTTAAGTAGTCGCAATCTCGACTCTCAACAAACTCAAGTATCCCACAAAATTCCCAATTCCAAGATTCTACTCCATTTTCAAGTCCCACCACAATAAAAAGAACCAAGTGACTTTGAAAATAGTATGGAACACATGATTCAAGACCAGAATTCTTTTACCCAGTCCATGATAGGCTAGAAGAAAGAATTAGTCAATTGAAAATATGTATACGAATGAGAAAACTCTCCTTACGGAATCTTTGATTATTCCTGATTTTTCTAGTATATTGATAGGAATCAAGAATCACGGTATCTTGAAAACTCAACCAAGATTCAATTTTCATCACACTATCTTGAACTTGATCAACACCAAATCATTGACAAATTGGCAAGTTTTTATTTCAATGAAACTGAACTTGAACATGAATGTGAACTCGATCTTCAATTTTGTGATTCAATTCCAAATTTCAAATCAATGTTGACTCCGGTATTCTTACCAAATTTGGACCCAATTCTCGAGTCAATATTGATTCCCGTATCTATAAATTTTGAACACGAACCACCTATTTTGAATAGTCGCATTCCATTGTTGGGAAATGAATTTGAATTTAAATTCTTTAGTTTGGACCAAACTCTTGAATCGAATCCGACTCTTAACCTAAACTTGATTTAAATCTATTCTATGAGTCAGTAATGGTTCCCATTCCTTCCACTCTTGAGTCTACATCAATCATTCCACAGAATCACATTTCATTATTGGACCAAGGTATAGACCATTATGACGCCGTGATGATATTCCCTCACATATGTACACTAAACCCCAATACCTGGAATAAACAAAGCATACACAATATTTTCAACATAAATAAGTACAAGAATACTTGTAAAAAGGGTCTGTGATTATAATAGATATAAAAATAAGGATAAATAAGAAAATAAAATTAGAATAATAAATATACTTATGAATAATAAAGGTGATCGATCTCCTAACAATATCCTGAGAAACGTCAAATACTTTGATATCTCGAGTCTCCGATCTGGGCACGCAAGCCCAGAGTCATCAGAAAATGATTTAGTGAGTGGTAGGGGTGTAAATGGGTCAGGTTCAGGTCGAATCCATGCCATATTTGAACCCGAACCCGGTAAGGAATTCAGATTCGGGTTCGGGTTGGAATCTCTTATTTCTTATTAGGTTCGGGTCAGATTCAGATTTTAAATAGCTATATTCAACTTTCAATTAAAGTTATTTTTAAAATGAATTTCAATTTTATTAGATGTAAATTGAAAAACTACATAGCTTATTTTTATAATAATATCATCAAGTTCTCGTTTATAATTTTATCAATTTAATATAGTAAAATGTATGATGGTGAATTTCATTTTATAACATTTATTCTCTTTTCGGCTTTGTTATCAGGTTTCGGGTTTGAAAGTATCATGCCCGAACCCGACCCGATAAGAATTCGGGTCTAACTTTTTAGATCCAAACTCGTTAAATATGTAAACGGACAGATCGAGTTATCAGGTTTTCGGATACCATTTACATCCGTGGTGAGTGGTAAAATGAAGAAAGCAGTAGTATATACTATAATAGTATAATCATGATATATATAATACACGTTTAAATATCAGTGATACAATATAATTATTCTGACAATCGATATATATGCAGAGATATAAACAAGTATTACATTAACATTATAACATTATGAACGCGTAGCATGTTACAATGGTATTTTTTCTACAATATTATCCAATTGTATAACATTAATATCAATTAATACTATCGGGAAGAGTCTTATATGTATATCACCAATCTTATATTATTATGTTCTTATAATCAGTAGGAGTTATGTCATTTATATGGTATGTTTAATATGAGTAATAAGATACAGTATTTAGTTATATATTAATAAAATCAAATATGAAGTCTTAATTATAGTATATTTATTGTTTAAACTAATAGTAACAGTACAATGATGATATCACGATAAAAATATTTATACATGAATAAATGAAACATAAAATACATAGAATACAGAGTGTACGTGTACATGAATAGTGTATACATGTGATATGATGATAGATAAAATATCAAGAAGTATAATAAGTATCAATGAATAATAATATACATGTATCGAGCAGGTCATATTATTATACAATAATAACAATTAGTACCGCCTGATAATCAATCTTTTCTAATCTTCCATACCACTGGTAGTTCATACCGGAGCCTGTACTCTAGCTAAACTCATCTGAATAAAGCATATGGTTCCATTATTTGAATGAGAGAGTGACCAAATAATAAGCATTCCCAATGTCACTATCATTTAGACTATTTTATTTTGTTAATTGAAAACCCAATGGTCACGGAGCTCTAATCGAGTGAGTGTATCCCGTGCATACCCGGGATTACAGCCTTACACAGTCCTTTGGCTGCTGAGACCAGGGCCAACCGCTAAGACGAATCAGTAGATAATACAGTCGGTAGTCAGCACTACCACGTCCTCTGGGTGGGACCAATAAGGATCCATGACATCTACCTGATAAGACCTAGTCAACCGTCAGGTCTCCCACATCCCCCATATTGTACAATTAATTATACAATGAATCAGGTACAATAACAGTGCATGGTACATAGAATACGATAATGGGACATAAGATTTGTTGATAAACAAGATAACGGGAAACGGAAAATAAGATATGTGAGATTTTAGAGGTGACCTCTGTGGCTTAGATTCATATGGCACTTAGTTTCACACATCACATATCTACAACACTAATGTCCAGTAACAGGAGTATCATATCGATATCAGTGACGGAAAACAATCATGCAACAGAAATACAGAAATATTCATGTAACAGGAACAGTGATCCATGCAACAGGAATACAGAAACAATCAACGCTGGTATAAAGGTGAATCTATGAAACAGTGTTATAAGAACATGAAATAACTGTGCACAGAGTATTCGTATAGCAGTGATACAAATATATAAAATAATGGTATCCGGTGGAATAGTGTTTCCGTGTACCAGTGGTACATGAATATGCGAATAAATGTAATCCATGTAAAGTGATATCAAAATGTATAAATAATAGTATCCAGTGTGAGTCCGGTAACGGTGACCATTCATGGTAATATCACTAATATAATCGGGTATCAGATATCTATATTTGTAATAATGATTACAATATTATTAATATGATTAATATCATAAAATTATTATATATAATTATTTGTTGCAATTATCAATTTATTTATTAATTTACTTATTAAGCATATAAACTTATTAATCACGAGTTTCTTTAATGCACCATCTAATATTTACTCGATATTTAAATAATTCATCTATATTTTATAAGAAATCAATAAACAAAATAAGTTATTATTTTTTCAATTATGCTAAAGAACAATCATGCATATTCTAATTACAGTGATTTACTGATAATCATGTTTTATTTAAATAAAATAATCAGTTTCATTCAACAGGATAAAAATATAATTTAAAAGAAAAGCACTCACATAACTATTACAAGGATGTAATTTGTCTTTCTACGATCGCAACGGCTCCAAATTTGTCCAATTTCAGAGTCCGGATGCTCCAGATATAATCTAAACACTAAAATTAATAATATAGGTCAAATATATAATAAATATATCAAAATGCAAATTTTATAAATTATCAAGAGGTTTCTACAATTTTACCTTTCTCTATATTGGATTTGGGTTTAGGCTGATAGGTCGGGTTTGGATCCAAAACCCAGACCCATAACTTAAATGAAATAGGTTATTTGGTTTGAATAAGGGTTAATGTGTAGTGAATTTTGGGTTTGAATTTTAATGGGTATTGGATTTAGTGAGTTAGATCCAATAAGAGAGAGAATGGGTGAAAGAGAGATAAGAAACAAGAAAAGGAAAGAAGAAAGAAATGAAAGAAAGGAACGAAGAAAGGGAATGAAGAGAGAGAGGAGCCCAGCCGGGCTGATCGGCCATTGGTGGCGCTCAGTTGCCTGACCAAGAGGAGGGAGGCGACCTGAGACTAAGGAGAAAGAGGGTGGCGATGGTGGTGATGGTGTTGGAGATAAGTTATGGAGATGGTGGTACTGAGTGTGGTGGTGGTTGGAAGTAGTGGTGATTGTGGTGAATTGGTGGTTATGGAGTTGGCCGACCTTGGTGGAGGAGGAAAAGGGAATGTTGGAGGAATTAGAAGAAGTGGTGATGGATTTTGTAAAATAAGTGGAGATTGGAAAAGAAATTGGTGGATTGTGGTGATGGAATTGAAGAGGAAGAAGGTAGGAGGATGTATGGGGAAGTGGGTGGCGCTGGTGGTTGCTGGCGGTGGTAGGGAGCCAGCCAAATCCAAAGAGAGAAGAGTTAAGAGAGAAAGGGATGAAGAGAGAGGTGAGATGTAGAGAGAGGGAGAGAATAAGTTTAGAGAAAATGAGTGCGAAATAGAGAGATTAGAGAGAGGGAGAGATGTATTAATTAAGAGAAAGAGGGAGGAGGTCGGTGGAGAAGGCAGTTGCTTGGGAAAGAAGGAAAAGAAAAGGATTAGAGGAGAAAAAGAAGAAAAGAAAGAAAAGAGATTTTTAATATTATTTTATTAGGTAGAAATTTGACTAGTTTTGAACAATGCTCAAAAATTCTGTAAATAGAGAATAATAAACTAAGGAGTAAAGTAAAATTGAATTCAAGAAATTCAGTCTGGTTTACAAGTTAAAAATCCTGAAATATATCGGCGATACCGGTCAACAACGGTTCGGCTGGATTTTTGATTAATTCATAAAAATCTCCAAAAATATGTTAAACTAGAAAAAAAATATGATTTTCAAGAATAATATGAAAGTAGATTCTAGAATTTCAATGTTGTCTGTGAACTAAAAATCGTAAAGCCGATTATCGGTATCGGTCGACATCGAACTCGGAGATTTTCCAAAATAATATAGAAAAATCTAGAAAAATCTAAAAAAATCTAAAATAATAGAAAATAATATATGAAACAGAAACCAGTTCAATCTGACTATTAGAAATATCAAATCAAATTTGTACATCATATCAAGTACTAGTACTGTGATACATACATTTAAAACTGGGGGTTACATATTTTGTGGGTGCATTCACTGAAAACACTCAGGAGATTACAACTCCTCTTTTAGGGAACACCTATAGCTTTAAAGGTTTGCTGCATATACTCAGAGTAGTCGCGTGACTTACGAAAGTGATCTAATAAATTCTTAGATTTAGTTTTCTTATTTTGCTCGAGGACGAGCAATAGATAGGCGTGAGGGTGTAATCATACACATATTTTGCATTATTTTTATTACATTCCCACATTTATCCTGTAATAGATCCTGCTAATTTCTTATCTTAGTATCTTATTTTACAGATTTGTCTTAATGAAGAGAGAGAAGATAAGACCAAATAAAAGCCGGTTAAATTTTGATTTAACTGGATCTATTTGGTTAACTGAAGATTAAGCCAAATAAATACAGTTCAAATCAGATTTAGAATAATCAATTTGGTTAGCTTGAAGAATCAAAGAGATATTGTTATAATCCAGAGATTCAAAAGAGATATTATCAGAAGATCTTTTCTGTTGTGTAAGCGATTTTATTTATATCTCCAACCTTATCTCCAACTTTATCTCCCATCTTTTCAAAAGATCTTTTCTGTTGGGCCAGCAATTTGGTCTCATCTTCAAGCACGCTTTCCCTTATTCATTTCAACTATAAATACTACTACTTCAGAAAGCAAAGGGGCACCACTCCAACAGAGAGTTTACATTAGGCTTTTTGTTTCTAGGTTTAATTTTGGTTTTTGTTTTTTAATGTAATTTCTGTTTTTTATAGCTTAGGTTAGAGAGAAATTCATATGAAAAAGTGAGAGATTGGCTTCAAGAGTGACACTTGATGTAACTTGTTTCTTTTTCTTATAGTTTTTCAATGTAATCGAAGCTTGGTTTTTATGTTATTCTTCTTGTTTTTCTTTAATACTTGTCCTCTCATGTTTGATCTGAAACCGGATGAATTTGTTGACCCCGACTAAGCCTTGACTTCGCAAGAGCAACTGATGGTTATGACGATGGATTTCACTTCTAATTGGGTAAGTTTTGTATCATTTTATGCTTACTTTTCATAGTTTTGATGATATGATATAGATGGTTTGGACTGAGGGTAATCTTATATTCCATGCGGTGATTTGCCTTCAAGCCAAGGAAAGTTATTGCTTAGGATCTAAGGTGAGGTAAGCATAAAGAGATAAGTAAATGTTAGATCTTTTTATTTTTTCTTTTCAATTCATAGTTTAGAAACACTTCTAAAATCAACTTTTTCTTTATTCTTTTTTTATCATTTCTTTTAACTTAGTTCTCCTTTTAATTAAAACGACGTCTTCTTCTAACTTAACTATTTTCTCTTCTTTTCTTTAAAAACTAAGAAGAAATATTTTAGCCGATTCTAGTAACTTGAAAAAGAACTTATCAATATACTTTCATCACAGTACCTCCTTGTGGATCACGACCCGTGTAGCCACTCACTATAGTGGGAGCATTGAGAACCTAGCACGTTTCTAAACTCTGTATTTTTCTGTGCAGGTAAATTTTCAATCAAGGATGAAAGTTTGGGCAGATTATTTGTTCCCAATTATGGATGATACCCTGGAGAAGGTTCAATTCCTGATATTGGATGAAATATCGCCCGGGTGATGGCCGCCAGTGGACATGGAGATGTCGTCTTAGAAGAGGATAACGACATCTGTAACGCCCCAATCCCGCGGGTACAGAGACGTTACTGCGACGTATATATGTAAATCAGAAACATCAGTATAGGTAAGAATCAGAGTATGAAAGTGTGTGGTGCATTATAAATTCTAACATATGAGTACATTTATAAAGTTATCATAGGATGTGACACAATATTGTAAGAATATTACATCACCAATAAACGCCAATGCAAGAATACAAAGAGATAAACAATATGAACAGTACAAAATGCACTCACGAGTTACAAGAGAAAAACTAATGAGACGAGTAGGAGAGCCTAGGAGGATGGGGCTCCAGATGGTCTGCTATTGATCCACGCTTCAGCTGTGCATCTATGATCAGCATTCGGGAGAATTCACAAGCTCCAATCTCTGTGATATGGACATGAGGATCTAGGGAGTCAAAACTCCCCAATGAGTGGTGTGGGGAAGGCCAAGTAGCGTGCATAGATAAGCACATGTGTATCGATAAATCTGAATCAAAAGCATGCATTAAAAATCGTGTCATTGATTGGTCATCAATAATGCATATTTTTAGTCACATATTCGTAATTAATTTTTACAAAATATTACTATTTAATTCATTTATTATTTAGTAATATGCAGGCCTCTATAATTCAAGAGAAAGCCCACAAGAAGCCCAAAAGCCCACAATTATCATGAAAATAAAGATTAAGTGGGAGGATAAAGGAAGCTGCTATTCTCTCCCATTTAAATTTGGGGTTTTAAATTAATTTAATTTAAAATCTAAAAGAGAAAAAGGATAAAACAAGATGAATCCTCATCCCAATTAAAGATAGAGATGGATTTCTATTTAAATTTGATTGCTTGCACCACAAGATGAAGATAAAGGGGAGAAAATCTGAATTTAACTCAGATTTAGAGGTAATTTGATCTCCAAGTTATCTAGGAGATCGACATATTTTAAAATTCGGGGATCAAATGAAGATTCTGAAGATAAATCTCCACATGAATGTACAAGATGAAGCCACGCGCCAAAGCGTGTGACCAAACGCCACAAAAATGCCGCGGCAAACCCTTTGTTGCTGCGGAAACACGACAATCCTGGGGCCGCATGCGATAATTTTGGAGGTATTCTAATGGGACTCTACTTCTCAAATCTCCTATAAATACCCCTGAAGAGCAACAGAGCAGAAGCATCTCAGAGATTGAGTATTATTTTGTTTAGCCATTTATTTTTAAATTTTTATTGTATTATCTAGCTTCTAATTTGAAGAAGAAGATTTTTGAAGAAAAAGGACTTTGTAATTGGCCAGTGACAATCAATAAAAGATTCATATTTCTTTTATCTCTCTTGTTCTTTAATTTTGTTATTATTGCTTTAGTTTATTTATTTTATTTTCTTCTTTTCTTTTTGATGCAAATTTCCCTTTTCCATTATATCTCTTGTTAAAAAATAAAAAAATATGAATAACTAAAATATCTTATAGTTTGCTAATCTATCGATTAACTTAAGTTTAGTCTAAAAAAGATGAACTGATTGAACTCTATGCTTGTTTGAAATCCTAAGATTAAATTGATGTTCTTGAAGATGAATAATTAGTTAAGTTGAACTAATTTAGGTTTGTACTTTTTAATGGTTACTCTTAATTCATATTTAGATACTTTGATAGCATCATGTTAGGTTTAAAAGACTTTTCTTATGCTATGCTTAGAAACTAGAATGAACTAAAATTTAATTTTATTTAGTGTACTATAATTAGGGTTTACATTATTCTTTACTCATCTTATTTGATTCTCAATCAAAACCCTAGGGTTGATCTTTATAGATTCAACATGATGTTCTTCCTTTTAACTAATCTTGGTTGTGGTAGATGATTAGTGGACTATAATTTTCTTTGCTTAATTAAATCCCTTACTTACAACCAAAATCTTTTTTTTTCAAGCTATCTATGTAGAGAAATCATTCTGAAAAGCTTCAATCGCATCCCTCCCTGTGGATCGACCCGTCTAGTCCCTGCTAAGCGGTTACATTGAGAAGAGACTGAGAACTTTCTGACCTTAACTTTTGACATTACTTCCAATATATTTTCTTTTCTCAATCAAAATTTTGGCGTCGTTGCCAGAGAGGAAACGATATGATATTCTCTGGATCTATTTTTTTCTGTTTCTATTTGCAGAATCTGATAACAGGAAAACTAACTATAGCTAAAGACATATAGCTACTATGTGCCTCTGCCCTAGAAGGTAGAGCAACAGAGCCTACTAAATAGCCGCGCGAATGCGGCAAAAGCCGCATTTTCGCGACTTTGGTAGATTACTACGATTCATCTTTTGCAAGTTTGCTGCAAATTGCAAGTTCTGTTTACTATTTTGATAGTTTTTCTCTGTGATCACATTTCATACTGCTAACTAATAAACAATAATCTATTAGTTAATTAACTTTTTAAAAAAAATTTAGACTCTTGCATCTAGGATACATGTCTGTTTAATTTATTTAATTCTGTTGGAGAGTGCTGGCGACAAGGTACATCCACAATTTGTACAGTATAGAAATCACCTTTTGATTAATTTACCGCTTTAGTGAATTCTTTTCTATTACTTTACATGTGCACTAAATTATTTTAAGGGTAAAACCCGTAAGCAACATAAGGTGGGGACATCATTACCCTTCCTTGGCCCACAAACTACTTTTGTTGCACTCACAATCCTAACCCTAAAATTAAAAATTGAGTAGATGTTGGCCTTAAGTTAACTTAGCTCATTAAGAGATTGACTGAAGGAGAAAGTTGTTCGAAATTAACTCTTACCAAATCAGTAACTAGGTTGGAGATTGAGAGGCAAAACCTTGAAGGTTGGTGGTTTGACATAATTAGGCCCGCCTTTGACAGATATCTCCTACCAATCTTGCCATCTACATGATCGATTAACTTGTGGTTAAGGTCAGAAATATACCTCCCAAAGACAGTCTAAAGTTAGGAGTCATCTAGGTCTAGGATTACCCTAGACTAGGATTTTTTTTTTGTTTTCTTGATTGATTGGGTGAACTTGTTTGTCAACTTTGTATGTCAGCTTGGTCGAGAGACCCATCCATATCTAGACTGACTAAGAACAGTTCACCACCAAACCCAAATCTGATCCAAACATGGCACAACCACCATCACTGCAGGATAGGTTCAATCCTATTAGGACCTCTCTTCCATCTTGCGTTCAGCTCCTCGAAGTAGGAGACAACCAATTTGAGCAGAAAGCATAATACATCAACATGCTTCCCAAGTTTTATGGATTTGAGTCCGAGCATGCATACTTTTTCATAGGAGAATTTGAGATAGTATGCCTCATAATGAAAATACCCAACCTAAGAGTAGACATCGTTAAGTTACGTTTCGTCCCAATCTCTTTGAAAGGCTTAGCAAAAAAATGGCTCTATAGTCTAAAAGCCGGTTCCATACCATCATGGGATAATTTCGTCAATGCCTTCATGAAGAAATTCTATCCCATTCACAAGACTGCGCAAATTAGGAAAAGTATCTTGCAGTTTAAGCAAACAGCTAATGAGCCTTTTTTGAAGTACTTCGAACGCTTTAAGGACCTTTTTGCCCAATGCCCTCATCACGGAATAGAGAAATTGTGACTTTGCCAAGCTCTTTATAATGGATTAGAATATCAAATAAAAAATCCTATTAGAATCCATGTGCCAAGGAGGATTTTTGAAAAAAAATGAAGATGAAAGATAGTTATTATATGAAGATTTGACTGATAAGACCATCCAATGGGAAGCAACTCCGGAAAAATTTAGGACTAACGATCTTAACTCTTCTAAAGTAGGTGCCCATTCCATTGAGGCAAACATAGCTATCAAAGCTAAACTAGTCATTGTGATGCGAAGACTAGAAGCTCTAGAAACTAAGGAGCCAGTCTCGGTGAACCAAGTCAGCCCAACACCTTCGGCGGGCTGTACTTACTGTCCAACCATGAACCACATGTTCGAGAAATGTCCCGTCTTTCTAGCTCATCAAACGTTGCCCGATCATATTAATGCAGCCTTCACAAGGCCCGTCAACAATCCATATTCATCTACCTACAATCCCGGTTGGAGAAATCACTTAAATTTCTTATGAAGCCCAAACAACAATGATCAATCAAGGCACAAATTCTCCAACAATCTCCTTATCAACAAAATTTCCCCAACCAAAGTCCACCCTCTTTTCAAAATTCACATATGGAAACAAGACTCTCCAATATGAAAAGAAAAGTGGACACTTTGGTTAAAACTCAAGAAACACTAACTCGAGTCATGACTAGGATAGAAATACAATTGAGTCAACAAGCTAATCCAATTAGTGAAAGACAAAAAGAAACTCTACCAAGTCAACCATTGCAAACCCTAGAAACCCTAGGCAAGTCAATGAGGCTCTAGATCCAAACCGGTGTAACTTGGTTCATATGTTGAGGTCAGAAAAACAAGTTGATAATCAAGTGTCCGTGCCACCGGACCCAACTCAAACATTCACTCCTTCTAGTCCACTCCACCTCCACAAAGCTCCAAAGAAACCGAAGTTGATAAGTCCCAAGTGCACCAACCTATAGCCCCATTTTCAAATAGGCTTAAGAATAACAATAATGCACATGTAAAGAAAATACATGAGGTGTTCAATCAAGTAAAGCTTAATATACCACTTCTTGATGCAATCCAACAAGCCCTAGTAATGCCAAATTCCTTAAAGATACGTGCACCAAGAAAAGAAAGATAAATATACCCAAGAAGGTCTTCTTAACCACTAACATTAGTGAGCTATTGTCTAATGAAATCCCAATCAAGTGCAAAGATCCTGGTTGTCCCACCCTTTCTTACACAATAGGTCAAGCTGAAATTAGTCGAGAACTTCTTAATTTGGGAGAAAGCATTAATTTTCTTCCCTTCTCTGTATATCAACAACTTAGGTTAGGCAAACTAAGCCTAACTCAAGTTACGATCCAGTTAGCTAACCGATCAATTAAGATTCCAAAGGAAGAAATCAACGATGTCCTTATACGTGTAGGAGAATTCATTTACCCAGTGGATTTCATTGTTCTAGAGACACAACCCGCGTCTAATCCTAGGTCCCAAACTCCCATCATTCTGGGACGTCTTTTCCTCATAACTGCCGATGCAATTATAAATTGTAGAAATGGATCTATGAGATTGACCTTTGGAGACGTGACTAAGGAAGTCAATATTTTCAACTTAGGCAAACACCCCTACGACATGGACGACCAACCCTTGGACGTCAACCTCATTGAAAATGTGACTGGTGAGCATAGAGAGGAGATAAAACTAGAAGTAAAGTGTGATACCGAGTTGGAATCCGAGGATTTCAATCTTGACGAGATAGTATATTCTACAATTGAGTGGGCATCAAGCCCAAGTTCATCAGATCAAGAGCCAATAAGTTTTACTCCTCCACCTATCGAGTTATCCCCTTCCTTAGAGCTAAAAACCTTGTCCAAGCATCTCAAGTATACCTATCTAAGTGAATAAGAGACTCTACCAGTCATAATTGCATCCAACTTGACTAATGGGCAAGAAGAAAACATTATGAGAATCCTTAGAAAATATAGGAAAGCCATTGGTTGGACGATGACCGACATAAAGGGATTAAGTCAGTTTAATACCGAATCCATCTAAATGAAGAGGCAAAATCAAAAAGGGACCTGCAGCATAGGTTAAACCCTATCATGCAAGAAGCTGTTCGAGCTGAAATAGTGAAACTTTTAGATAATGTGATAATTTATCCCATTTTGATAGCCAATAGTTCAGCCCAGTCCACGTGGTACCTAAGAAATCTAGTTTTGTTGTGGTAGAGAATGACAAATAAGAGTTAGTTCAAACACGACTCCCTAAAAGGATTCGAGTTTGCATTGATTATCGAAAATTAAATACTGCCACTCGTAAAGACCATTTTCCTTTTCCATTTATCTACCAAATGCTTGAACGATTAGCAGGCCACGAGTATTACTATTTCTTGGATGGTTACTCGGGTATAACCAAATCTCCATAGCCCCGGAGGACCAAGAGAAGACAATGTTCACGTGTCTATTTGGGACCTTTGTGTATCGTCGAAGGCCTTTCGGTTTATGTAACGCCCCCGTGACATTTCAACGTTGCATGTTAAGCTTATTCTCTGACATGGTCGAATGTTTCTTAGAGATATTCATGGATGATTTCTCCGTCTATGGAGACTCTTTTGACCAATGTCTCCACCATCTAGAACTTGTGCTCATACGATGCACTGAAAAGAATTTGACGTTAAATTGAAAAAGTGCCACTTTATGGTACAATATGGGATTGTCCTAGGTCTTGAGATCTCTAGGAAAGGGATTGAATGGACAAGGTGAAGATAGAGGTCATAACCAAGCTTCCCACACCCAAATGTGTGCAAGACATCCACTCCTTCTTAGGACACGTCAGTTTCTACAGCAGGTTCATCAAGGATTTTAACAAAACCGCTAGACCCTTAACTAGCCTTTTAGCTAAAGATGTGCCTTTCATCTTTGATGACGAATGTCTTAACGCCTGGGAAAAGCTCAAAATGAAACTTATCTCTCTACCCATAATTTCTCCTCCAGATTGGTCCAAACCATTCAAGATCATGTGCGACGCTTTTAATTTTGCCATAGGCGCTGTCTTAGGACAACATGTTGACAACAAGTAGCATGTGATTTACCATTCAAATAGGGCTCTTAATGATGCCCAATTGAACTATACTACAATGAAGAAGGAATTCTTGGCTGTAATGTTCGCATTAAAAAAATTTCGACCATACCTACTTGGGACTAAAATCACCATATTCACCGACCATTCTGCACTTCGATACCTAATGCTCAAGAAGGACGCGAAGGCCCGACTCATTTGTTGGATCCTCCTCCTTCAAGAGTGTGATCTCGAAATTCGAGATAAAAAGGGTGTCAAAAATGTCATCGCCGATCACCTCTCTCGTATTCCAAATGCCCCTTCCAACAAGTTGCCAGTCAATGATAACTTCCCCAATGAACAACTCTTAGCTACCTTTAATGAACCATGGTTTGTCAACATAGTCAACTACTTAGTCACAAACCAAACGCCATCTCATTAGTCATAACAAGATGTATATCAGTTCTTATCTCAAGTCTGATGTTTCATTTGGGAGAAACCTTATCTCTTTAAATATTGTTTAGACCAAATTATTAGGAGATATATTCCCGATGAGAAAGTGAAGAGTGTTCTAGCCATTTGTTATGAGCTTGCATGCGGTGAATACTTTGATTCCTGTAAAACAACTGAAAAAGTTCTACAGAGCGGGTTCTATTGGCCAACTTTGTTTAAATATGCATTTGACTTTTGCAAGACGTGCACAAGATGCCAAATGATAGAAAGGATTTCGAAATGTAATATGATGCCCCTAAACATAATTCTCAAAGTAGAACTCTTTGACATTTGGCGCATTGACTTTATGAGTCCTTTTTCTAACTCACTTGGGTACCAATACATCTTGGAGGCTGTGAATTACATATCCAAATGGGTTGAAGTCATCCCTTGCAACATAAATGACAACAAAGTTGTTGTCAAGTTCTTGAAAGAAAACATCTTTTCATGCTTTGGAACCCCTCGTGCGATAATTAGTGATAATGGTTCACATTTTTATAGTAGAACTTTTGAAGCTCTTATGCGAAAATATGTCATAACACACAAGTTATCCACACCTTACCTCCCTAAACCAGTGGCAGGTAGAAGTCTCAAATAGGCAAGTTAAGCTTATCTTGGAAAAGACTGTGAATCAAAATAAGAAGGACTGGTCCACCAAATTGGTAGATGTTGATTGATGTTTTACCTGCAAACAAGAATACAAAATTTTAGAACTTAGAATAAAGAGTGCGAGTACTCAATACTACTGCGATAGCAAGTGGCTATGCGGGTCATGATCCACAAGGAGGGACTAGTGATGGAAGCTTTTTTAACAAGTTCTCTTTTAGTTACATTCAATGTTTAAAGATCTTCATTTAGTTCTTTAAAAGAAAAGAAAAAATAGGTTAAAATTAAGTTAGGAAGGAAGTGGTAGATTGAGAAGGGTGAGAAAATGGAAAATAGATTTGTACAAAGAAATTTAAAAAGAGTGATAAAATAGTTGGGAGATTGTGGTGATCTAAATTAAAGAATTAAAAGAAAGAAAACTAAAAGAAATCCTTACCTCCTCTGGCCAAATACTTACCTTGAATCAGTGGCGATGTTGTTACCTTGAAGTGGATGCAATCAGCGCATAGCCTATAAGAGTTAATTACCGTCTCTTTCACATTACATCATCAAGACGATATAAGTATGAAATGATACAGACTGAAGCCAAGATCCATCGTCATAAGCTATCGGTGACACTCGCAAAGACAAGGTCTTTCGATGTTATAAGACTCACTTGGATAGTAATTGGTACCAAAAGAAGAGAAGTAGAAAAGAAGAAGAAGAACACAAAAATAAAGAAGAACATAAAAAATGTACTTTAGATTCAATGTGGTAACAATAAGAGAATAGAAGAACAACTTACATCGGTATCACTCTCAGTACAAGCTTCACTCTCATTCTCCTATGAAACTCTGATTTCCTCCGAATTCATAAAAAAAACTAAAAGTTACATAAAAAGAAAAATAAAAATGTATACTAAAAAGAATAAAAAACTGGCTTAGAATCTATCTCTGCATGGTCCTCCTTGCGGTCTCTGAAAAACCCAATATTTATAGGCAAAATCCAACGGGGAGGAGCGGGGGAGCAAACGCTCCCCAACTTCTTCAACAAAGTCACGGAAACACGGCTTTGGCCGCGTTTTTGCGGCGTGGTTGTGGCCAGGTGGCCACACCAGAGGGGGTACAGCTCCTTATTTGGTGATATTCCCTTATCTGGTTCTAGATTTCATGTTTTAGCTCTTGGATTTGATGAAACGACCTTTGATATTTGGCTTTAACCAATTGATTTCGAAATATTCATTTTAACTGATTTTCAACTTCTCTGATTTGTCATGATCTGCCCTAATTTTCTAATTTCGAATTAATTCTGAATTAAATCAAAATTTTGATGGGCTTTTGGGCTTGTTTCTCTTTCCTTTCCTTTAGCAATGTGCCTAATTATAAATTAGACAATAATTAGGATTAAAAGCAGAGTTTATTATAAATAAGTATTAGAATGTGACAATGAATGTGCAATATCAGCGAGCGATCACACCCCCATACCTATCTTTTGCTCATCCTCGAGCAAAATAACAAAACTAAACCAAAAATTATTAGACCGCTTTCGCAGGCCGCGCGATTACACTGAGCATGTGTAACAAGCCGTTAAACCTCTAGGTTTTTCCTAGAGGACGAGTTTTGTCTCATGAGGTTTTCAGTGGATGGCACCCACAAAATCCATAAAGAAAGAGAAAAATGTTAGTATTTTGAAAACACATTTTGAAAGAGAAAAAAATTTGAAATATTATTGTAAGAATTAAGTAACTTATAAGTTATAGGAAAATTGAATTTTTCATTCCTAAATTTAATCCCTATTTAAAAATTTATTATCAATCAAAGGAGTCAAATTGTACTTCTCATCTAGTTTATTACTTTACCCTAAGTCATATGCACGTTCGTGACCGTGAATTTTGACTAAGGGTTCTTTAACTCTAACTTTTATGCCTTATTTATTTATTTATTTTTTGGTAGTATTATTTCTTAGTTCTATTAGGCTTTCTAATCTGCCCATGTAACGAGCCTTTAATCAGTGACTCCCGAACCAAACAGTCTTAGGGCACCGAGTGAGAAGACAACCTAAGGACTTAAGGACTCGAGCAAACAAGGCCACAAACTAAGGATTTTATTATATGAACTGCCTTTATGCGTGAATACTTATGCTTTATAAGGCACAAATACCCAGCTTAATCAAATAATTTATATATATATTTTTTCTTTTTTTTAAATAAGGCATAAGAATCTTTATTTTTTAACCCTAAGTGTGTAAGTGTATAAAGCATGCATATATTATCAAGGTAAAGATCAAAACTAAATTACTTTCACAAATTTTCTTCCTAACCTTAGAAATCAAACAAATAATCTTATTTTGACCAAGTATAAAAAATCCTAATTATGATTCTCCTATTCCTTAAAATTGACTTAATTTCTTACAAAAAATATGTCAAAAAATTGTTTCTATTTTCAAAAAGTTTTTAAAAGTAAAGGAAAATGTTAATAATAATTTTTTTTAATATAAAAAGAAAACCTAAGTTATGTTAGAACCCTCCCCCACACCTATCTTATACATTATCCTTAATGTATGAATTAATGCATAAATGCATGAAAAAGAAGAAAGGGAAAGAAAATATTACCTTAAGGTGGTAGTTCCGGTGGTGGTCTGATTGGTCCACGAAATGCGGCCCAATCTAATTTGCGTGGAGTTCGGGACCAACCAGAAACTTCTCTAATATAACCCACTAAAATGATATATATATATATATATATATGAATGATTTTTATTAAGAATTTTACCCCATCTAATTTTTCAGAGTCATTATTATCAATAACCACTATCCCAAAATGGAGTATGAAAAGATAGAATGATTGATCTGGAATCAGGAAGTGCATGAACCACAATCGACTCAGGAAAATGACTGAAGTCAAGTAAAGGTTTAGGAGTCAAAATTTATTCAGGAAGTGGGTCCAAATCAAAAAGGTGAAACTCAAGTCCACATTCATTTTCCTACAATGGAATGTGACTTTCTAAGATTAGTGATTCAAGTTCAAGAATGACTGGTATGAGAATTAAAATTGACTCAAAAATATTACTCAAATCATGTAGCAAAACAAGAGTCAATATTGATTCAAAAATTTAAGATCAAGGTCACATTTCTCATTAAGTTCAATTTTATAAAAATGAGAACTTACCAATTTGTCAATAGGACTTTTAAAAGTATGAAATTGGTCAAGTTCAATATGATGATCATAAAAAATTGGTGATTCAATTTCTCGATGGACAGGCACAGAATCCAATGTGGACTCTGGAGAAGGATTGAAATCAAGTGAAAACACCAGAGACATTATTGAATCAGGAAGTAGAATTGAATTATCAAGTTGAGGTTCAGGATCATATTCATTCACAAGTTTAATTTCAGGAAAGGGATAACTTGCCAAAATTTCAATGTGGTTTTTAAAATTTAGAGTTTGGGCAAGTTCAAATGGGTGTGCTGAAATGAAATCTTGTTTTTTCAAAACAACATGATTCTTTTGCTCTAACAGAATGGTTAGCGACATCAGGAATGGTTAAAGTATGACAATGGAGAGTTTTGGCATTATATCTATGTCATGATTATGTGTGATTTGAGCTTGAGTCATGGCTTCAAGCAGCTTTTATAGTCGATTGATTCATTGTTTTATTGCGATTGGACTTAAAAAGATGAAGTTTTATTTTGGAATTTATGGTGAAATCGTGAGTCCATCAGATTTTGTGATTGATGCTCAGACTCACGCATACTCGTTTCTAAGATTGATGGTTTTCTATTTTGAACTGGTGGAACTGAGTATGAGTTTTGAAAATATTGTGGAATTGGGGAGGCCTGAAATTTTCATTCGGCCTCCTGCATGGCTTCTATACTATTTTCTAGCTCGGATTTTTCTTCAATGGGTTGGTCTAGAAAAGGAGTGTAGGAAGCAAAATTGAGAAATGAATATTGTGAAAATTGTGAAAACAGTAGACAAGAAAGACAAGTTGCCTGAAAATTGGACTCGGGAGAGGTGTATCTCCATTGACTCTGTGAGGAGTTGAAATTATTTTAGAAATAATGGTCATAAGATTGGGGACATGGGTTGTATTGATTAGGATAAGTCCAACCCGGTGTATTTGGTTGGTTCATATTGTAGAAAATCTGGTTGGAATTATCCGAGTCAAATGGGGTGGAATATGAATTACCATTAAAATTGGAACAATTATTGTTATAAGCCATATCACATATGAATTATCAAAATCAAATAAGGAGAAACAAATGAATAAACAAACAAAAAGAAAAAAATCTAATCTAAGTTAGGGTAAACCTTAGACCTAGATGACTCCTAACTGGTTAGACTGTCTAGGGGGGTATATTGTCGAATCTGACCACAAGTTAATCAGCCAGATAGGGGCAAGATAAGTGGGAGGTATCCGTGCCTAAGCAACGGGCCTAATTATGCCAAACCATCAACCTTCGGGGTTTCGCCCGTCAATCCCCAACCTTAGACACCGATTTGGCAAGAGTCAAATTCAAATCAACTTCCCCCTTAGGTCAATCTCCTATATGAGTCCGAGATGTCCCTAGGGCCAACTCTACTCAATTTTAGTTAGGCTTGAGTTAGTGCGTGCTTGGAGATGGTTTTGGGCTGAGAAAGGATAATGACTTCCCCACCTTATCATGTTTATAGGACAAGCCCTTAAGATTGACTGTGCAAAGTATGCAAGATATAGAAAAGTAACATACAATAAGCAAATAATCACTCAAGAATGTTTTTAAAATTATATGCTATACATATGTACCTTTTGCTCCAGCACTCTTCTACAGTAATAAAAAATTGTAAATGAATTAGACACTTGCCTAAATGCAAGTCTAAACCATTTTTAGTATTTAACAAACATCTTTTTACTGTTGAGGTTAGAAAGTATATATAATGAGACAAACAAGGAGCCACAGAATTTCAGCTTGCAATTCAGCAAACCTGCAGGAATACAGGTTAGTAGTTCACTCAGATTGTCACTGAAATATAGCAAATCTGAGGGCTTTTGGGCTCTGCTTGAGCAGAGTCCAGGGCCACTTATATGTCCACTGCAGCAAAAAATTTCCTTGTTGTTAAACTAGTACACAAGAACAAAGAAGAAGGTTAACCAAAAATGTAAACTTAAAAAAAGGATTACTTACCGTCCCTCCCTGACGACGGCGCCAAAATTTGATTGATGTTTTACCTGCACAGAAGAATACAAAATTTTAGAACTTAGAATAAAGAGTACAAGTACTCAATACTACTGCAATAGTAAGTGGTTATGCGGGTCATGATCCACAATGAGGGACTAGCGATGGAAGCTTTTTTAGCAAGTTCTCTTTTAAGTTACATTCAATGATTAAAGATCTTCTTTTAGTCCTTTAAAAGAAAAGGAAAAATAGGTTAAAGTTACGTTAGGAAGAAAGTGGTAGATTGAGAAGAGAGAGAAAATGGAAAATGGATTTGTACAAGAAATTTAAAAAGAGTGATAAAATAGTTGGGAGATTGTGGTGATCGAAATTAAAGAATTAAAAAAAAGAAAACTAAAAGAAATACTTACCTCCTCTGGCCAAATACTTACCTTGAATCTATGGCAATGATGTTACCTTGAAGTGGATGCAATCGGCGCATAGCCTATAAGAGTTGATTCCCATCTCTTCTACATTACATCATCAAGACGATACAAATATGAAATGATACAGACTAAGACGAAGATCCATCGTCATGAGCTATCGGTGGCACTCGCAAAGACAAGGTTCTTTCGATGCTATAAGACTCACTTGGATAGTACTTGGGGATAGGTAGTCAAAAGTGCATATTTATCATCATATTTATCATCATATTTCCCTACTTATTTTTTATAAAGTACTGCTACGTAAGGTTTTATTGTTTAGTGTTGTGCAGGTCTTGAGTAATTAAAGAATAAATAAATGAAGCCCAAGAGCCCAAAAAGCCCACAAGCCTACATGCACGATTTATTTTAGTAATTTAGAAGTTTCTATCTTATCTAACCTAATCTAAACTTGGATTTTAAATTATTAATTTAAAATCTAGGGGAGGAGAAGGAAGGATAAAGTAGGACTCCTAATTTCTATTTAAATCTAAGGGGAGAAAGACTTGAAGATAAAGATAAAGGGACCAAATCCTTTTCAAATTCAGACTCGGATTCAGACTGTACACGTTTTAGTATTCAGATCATAACTTTTGCTACAAATATTCAAATCCGATGATTCAAGATGCTATAGAAAGAAGACTTGAAGAAATATAATTCTTATGTTTATCACAGTGTTAAATTCAGCCGTCTGATAAGTCATATTCAGTAAACAACATGCCGACTTGCTGCAGGACTGAATTCCCTATTGAATTAGAAAACCTTCTAATTTGTATTCTAGTGTGATTAGTAGGTCTACTTTATCTTGAAGACTTCGGCCCAAATCTTCTATAAATAGGACCCCTACAGTACATACAGAAAACCTCATGAAGAGAGAAAAAGAAGAAGGTTAGGGTAAAGGATTTAGGGTTTAGTCTCTTTTGAGTTCTCTTCTTTGTAATTGCTTTTGGCTTTGGCTTAGCTATTGTAAGGAGGAAGGAGAAGGAGCTTGTACGCAAGGATTGCATCAATAAAGGTTATCTTTTCTTTTTTTATGTTTTTATTCTTGTTCTTTTAATTTCTATTCTACCTTTTATTTCTTTGTTCTTGGTTTGGTTTTTGGTGTTGTCTTTAATCTTTCTTCCTTCTTTTCTTTTCTTTAAAGATCTTAAAAAGATGGTTAAAATAAAAAGGATGTTAGGCTAGAATAATTCTAGGGTAGCTAATCACTAGATCGACTAGGGTTAGATCTAGGGTTAGTTGATTAATCTAATGGATTTGCAATCTAGGATTAGATTAATTCTTTGAAGTTTAGTGATGATAGTCCAACTTAATGATTTAGATAAGTACGGCTTTAGATTAAGTTTAGGTGTAGGGTTTGGTATAGTTTAATGATTAGGAATTGACTTTGGCTTAAGGTAAAATTAGGGTTTGGCTTAGCGTACTGTAGACAAGTTAAGTTGGACATCTTACTCTTCTTACATAGGGTTATCAACTTAGATGAATGTTTCATTAGTTTAAAAGGATACAACCCCTAGATCGAGACTAGTCGTGAAGCTAGATTAGCGAACTAGACTTTCTCTCTTGATTAGATGTACTTTCTTATTTCAAACTACAATCAACCTTTCTTCTAAGTCTTGACTACAGATATACCGTGCAGTCAACGCTTCCATCGCCTCCCTCCCAATGGAACACGACCCGCTTTGGCCCTTACTGTAGCGGATAGAATTGAACAACGAGAAGAATCTAACCTTCTAATTCTTTGATTATTTGTTTTTAGTTTTATACATATTAATTCTCTCGTTCAAGTTTCAATCAAAATTTTGGCGTCGTTGCCGGGGAGGGAACGACACGGTAATATCTAACCCTAATTTGTTTTTTCTGTTCTGCAGGGGCATCAAAAAGGAATTTCTAACCTTAACTAAAATTTGACTAGACGTTGGCCCTAGGTTGACTTCAGACTCATTTAGAAGATTGGCTGAAGAAGGAAGTTGTTCGAAATTAACTCTCGCCAAATCGGTGTCTAGGAAGGGGATTAAGGGCCGAAAGCCCGAAGGTTGGTGGTTACTTAATTAAGGAACGTCTTTGACGGATAACCTCCCACCAATCTTGCCACATACCTGGCCGATTAACTTGTAGTTAAGGTCGACAATATGCCTCCTAAAGACAGTCTAAAGTTAGGAGTCAGGTCAAGATTCACCCAGATTAAAAAAAAATTGTTTGTTTTTCTTTACTTGTTTTTAATATTTCTTGTGTGATATGGCTTATAACAATAATTTTTTCAATTTTAATAGTAATCCATATTATATCCCGACCTCTTTTTCAGATAATACCAACCCGACATATCATAACTTTAACCAACCTAGTGAGCCGGAGTGGTCTTATCCTAATGAATATAACCCATGCCCCCCATCTTATGACCATAATTTCTACAATAATTTCAACTCTTCACAAAGTCAATGGGGATTCGCCTTCCCTGAGTCCAATTTTCAACCAACTTTTCCTCCTTATCCACCTTTTCCACAATATTTCCAAGATTCATATTCACAACCACCAGTTCAAAATAGAAAACCATCAATCTTGGAAATGATGGAAATGAGTATGCGTGAGTCCAAGCAACAATCACATAATAGAAAACCTTCAATCTTGGAAATGATTATGCGTGAGTCCAAGCAACAATCACAGAATCTGACGGACTCATAATTTCAGCACGAATTTCACAACAACACTTCATCTTTTCAAGTTCAATCACAACAAGACAATGAACCAATTGACTATGAAAAGATGCTTGAAGCCGTGACTCAGGCTAAAATCGCCCGTAATCATGACATTAATCTAATGGTCCAAACTCTCCATTCTCACCGTTTGACCATTTCTGATGTCGCTAACCGTTCTGTTAGAGCCGAATAGTCATCTTATTTTGAAAAACAAGATTCCATTTCAGTACAATCATTTGAAAATGCCCAAACTTCAAATTTTGAAAATGACATTGACAGTTTGATAAGTTATTCATTTCCTGAAATAGAACTTGAGAATGAATATGATTCTGAACCTCAAATTAATGATTCAATTCTACTTCCTGATTCAATAATGACTCCGGTGTCTTCACCTGATTTCAATATTTTTTCTGAGTCAATATTGGATCCTGTGCCAATTCATAATGAAATTGAATCACCCATCTTTGATGATCATCATATTGAACTTGACCAATTTCATACTTTTGAAAGTCACATTGACAAATTAGCAAGTTCTCATTTTTATGAAATTGAACTCAATGAGAAATGTGACCAAGATTCTCAAATTTGTGATCCAGTTCCAATTCCCAAATCAATATTGACTCCTATTTTGTTACCCGATTTGAGTAATATTTAGAGTCAGTTTTGATTCCCACACCTGTCATTATTAAACTTGAATCACCAATATTAAGTCACATTCCATTGTGGGAAAATGAATGTGGACTTGAGTTTCAATTTCTTGATTGGACCCACTTCCTGCACCAAGCTCGACTCCTGAACCTTTACTTAACTTAAATTATTTTCCTGAGTTGGTATTAGTTCCCGTACTTCCTCAGTCCAAGTCAATTATTCTATCTTTTCACACTCCATTTTGGAACAAGGCGTTTGACAAAATTGACTCCGACATTAATTATGAAATTTGGAAATTAGATGGGTTTAAATTTTTAATACAAACCAATCATATATACATCATTTTAGTGGGTTATATAAGAGAGATTTCTGGTGGGTTCCTCCGAATTCTACGAAAATTCGATTGGGCCGCATTTCGTGGACCAATCAGACCACCACCGGAGCCACCACCTTGAGGTCACATTTTGCCTTCCCTTTCTTCTTTGTCATGCATACACGCATTCATTCATACATTGAGGACAATGCATGAGATAAGTGTGGGGGAGAATTTACTAACATACTAACATAGTTAGATACTAACTAACAAATTTTTAAAAAAACTTTTTGAAAAAGAAAACAATATTTTGACTTATCTTTTGAAAGAAATCTAAGTTAATCTAAAAAATTAGGAAAATCATGATTAGGATTTCTAAAAACTTGGTCGAAATAAAATAAATTGTTGGATTTTTTTTAAGTATAGGAGAAAAAATTGAATAATTAATTAGTCTTCATTTTTACCTTAATAAAATGTGCATACCTAATACACTTACACATCAAGGATTCTAAGATAAAGACTCTTGTGCCTTATAAAAAAAATTAAAATGAAAAATATATATATAAAATAAAAAAATTTCACTGATTAAGCTGGATACATGTGCCTCAAGAAGCATAAGTATTCACGCCGAAAGGTGATTTTATAAATAAAGTCCTTAGTTTTGTGGCCTAGTTCACTCGAGTCCTTAAGTCCGTAGGGTGTTTTTTTTACCCGGTGCCCTAAAGCTGACTGGTTTGGGACCCACCGACCTTAGACTCGCTACATGGGTGAATTAGAAAGCCTAAGAAAATTAAGAAATATTATCTATATATGTATTAACACAACTAATAGTCAATTGTTAGGTATGAGGGCCTCAAGAAGCCTTGATACTTATACAAAAGAAAATTAGATGAGTTATACATATTAAAAAAATAGATATACATATAAAAAATAATATAATAAAGAGGCATAGGAGTCTAAGTTAAAGAATCCTTAGTAAAGATTCACGTTCACAAGGATGCATATGACTTAGGGTAACAAAAGAGACTATATAAAAATTCAATTTTAATCCTTACCTAAAATTTATAACGAATTATTGTATAAAGACTAAGTTCAAGAATGAATAAAAATGATAATCCTAAAACTTATAAAATGGTTAGTTCCTTCAAACATATTTCAAATATTTTTTTCCTTTTTCAAAATAAAAAAAATTTAATCACTAACATTTTCTTTTTCTTTTATGGATTTTGTGGGTGTAATCCACTGAAAACTCTCACGAGACAACACTCGTCCTCTATGGGTAACCTAGATATTTAACGGCTTGTTGCACGTGCTAAGTGCAATTGTGATTCCTACGAAAGTGAGTTAGTATAGGTTACTTTTTATTTTCTTTTCATTATTTTTTATTTTTACTCGAGACGAGCAAAAAGATAAGTGTGGGGGTGTGATAGGTAGTCAAAAGTGCATATTTATCATCATATTTATCATCATATTTCCCTACTTATTCTTTTATAAAGCACTGCTACGTAACGTTTTATTGTTTAGTGTTGTGTAGGTCTTGAGTAATTAAAGAATAAATAAATGAAGCCAAGAGCCCAAAAAGCCCACAAGCCTACATGCATGATTTATTTTAGTAATTTAGAAGTTTCTATCTTATCTAACCTAATCTAAACTTGAATTTTAAATTATTAATTTAAAATCTAGGGGAGTAGAAGGAAGGATAAAGTAGGACTCCTAATTACTATTTAAATCTAAGGGGAGAAAGACTTGAAGATAAAGATAAAGGGACCAAATCCTTTTCAAATTCAGACTCGGATTCAGACTGTACACGTTTTAGTATTCAGATCATAACTTTTGCTACAGATATTCAAATTCGATGATTCAAGATGATATAGAAAGAAGACTTGAAGGACTACAATTCTTATGTTTATTACACTGTTAAATTCAGCCGTCTGATAAGTCATATTCAGTAAACAACATGCCGACTTGCTGTAGGACTGAATTCCCTATTGAATTAGAAAACCTTCTAATTTGTATCCTAGTGTGATTAGTTTTGAGGTCTACTTTATCTTGAAGACTTCGGCCCAAATCTTCTGTAAATAGGACCCCTACAGTACGTACAGAAAACCTCATGAAGAGAGAAAAAGAAGAAGGTTAGGGTTAAGGTTTTAGGGTATAGCCTCTTTTGAGTTCTCTTCTTTGTAATTGCTTTTGGCTTTGGCTTAGCTATTGTAAGGAGGAAGGAGAAGGAGCTTGTATGCAAGGATTGCATCAATAAAGGTTATCTTTTCTTTTTTATGTTTTTATTCTTGTTCTTTTAATTTCTATTCTACCTTTTTATTTCTTTGTTCTTGATTTGGTTTTTGGTGTTGTCTTTAATCTTTCTTCCTTCTTTTCTTTTCTTTAAAGATCTTAAAAATAAAAAGATGGTTAAAATAAAAAGGATGTTAGGCTAGAATAATTCTAGGGTAGCTAATCACTAGATCGACTAGGGTTAGATCTAGGGTTAGTTGATTAATCTAATGGATTTGCAATCTAGGATTAGATTAATCCTTTGAAGTTTAGTGATGATAGTCCAACTTAATGATTTAGATAAGTAGGGTTTGGCTTTAGATTAAGTTTAGGTGTAGGGTTTGGTATAGTTTAATGATTAGGGATTGACTTTGACTTAGGGTAAAATTAGGGTTTGGCTTGGCGTAGTGTAGATAAGTTAAGTTGGACATCTTATTCTTCTTACATAGGGTTAACAACTTAGATGAATGTTTCATTAGTTTAAAAGGATACAACCCCTAGATCGAGACTAGTCGTGAAGGTAGATTAGCGACCTAGACTTTCTCTCTTGATTAGATCTACTTTCTTATTTCAAACTATAATCAACCTTTCTTCTAAGTCTTGACTATAGATATACTGTGCTGTCAACACTTCCATCGCCTCCCTCCCAGTGGAACACGACCCGCTTTGGCCCTTACTGTAGCGGATAGAATTGAACAACGAGAAGAATCTAACCTTCTAATTCTTTAATTATTTGTTTTTAGTTTTATACATATTAATTCTCTCGTTCAAGTTTCAATCAAAATTTTGGCGCCGTTGCCGGGGAGGGAACGACACGGTAATATCTAACCCTAATTTGTTGTTTCTATTCTGCTGGGGCATCAAAAGGGAATTTCTAACCTTAACTAAAATTTGACTAGACGTTGGCCCTAGGTTGACTTCGGACTCATTTAGAAGATTGGCTGAAGAAGGAAGTTGTTTGAAATTAACTCTCGCCAAATCGGTGTCTAGGAAGGGGATTAAGGGCCGAAAGCCCGAAGGTTGGTAGTTACTTAATTAAGGAACGTCTTTGACGGATAACCTCCCACCAATCTTGCCACCTACCTGGCCGATTAACTTGTGGTTAAGGTCGACAATATATCTCCTAAAGACAGTCTAAAGTTAGGAGTCACATGGCTTATAACAATAATTTTTTCAATTTTAATAGTAATCCATATTATATCCCGACCTCTTTTTCAGATAATACCAACCCGACATATCATAACTTTAACCAACCTAGTGAGCCGGAGTGGTCTTATCCTAATGAATATAACCCATGCCCCCCATCTTATGACCATAATTTCTACAATAATTTCAACTCTTCACAAAGTCAATGGGGATTCGCCTTCCCTGAGTCCAATTTTCAACCAACTTGTCCTCCTTATCCACCTTTTCCACAATATTTCCAAGATTCATATTCACAACCACCAGTTCAAAATAGAAAACCATCAATCTTGGAAATGATGGAAATGAGTATGCGTGAGTCCAAGCAAAAATCACATAATAGAAAACCTTCAATCTTGGAAATGATTATGCGTGAGTCTAAGCAACAATCACAGAATCTGACGGACTCATAATTTCACCACGAATTTCACAACAACACTTCATCTTTTCAAGTCCAATCACAACAAGACGATGAACCAATTGACTATGAAAAGATGCTTGAAGCCATGACTCAGGCTAAAATCGCCCGTAATCATGACATAGATCTAATGGTCCAAACTCTCCATTCTCACCGTTTGACCATTTCTGATGTCGCTAACCATTCTGTTAGAGCCGAAGAGTCATCTTGTTTTGAAAAACAAGATTCCATTTCAGTACAATCATTTGAAAATGCCCAAACTCCAAATTTTGAAAATGACATTGACAGTTTGACAAGTTATTCATTTCCTGAAATAGAACTTGAGAATGAATATGATTCTGAACCTCAAATTAATGATTCAATTCTACTTCCTGATTCAATAATGACTCCGGTGTCTTCACCTGATTTCAATATTTTTTCCGAGTCAACATTGGATCCTGTGCCAATTCATAATGAAATTGAATCACCCATCTTTAATGATCATCATATTGAACTTGACCAATTTCATACTTTTGAAAGTCACATTGACAAATTAGCAAGTTCTCATTTTTATGAAATTGAACTCAATGAGAAATGTGACCAAGATTCTCAAATTTGTGATCCAGTTCCAATTCCCAAATCAATATTGACTCCTATTTTGTTACCCGATTTGAGTAATATTTTAGAGTCAGTTTTGATTCCCACACCTGTCATTATTAAACTTGAATCACTAATATTAAGTCACATTCCATTGTGGGAAAATGAATGTAGACTTGAGTTTCAACTTCTTGATTTGGACCCACTTCCTGCACCAAGCTCGACTCCTGAACCTTTACTTCACTTAAATTATTTTCCTGAGTTGGTATTAGTTCCCGTACTTTCTCAGTCCAAGTCAATTATTCTATCTTTTCACACTCCATTTTGGGACAAGGCGTTTGACAAAATTGACTCCGACATTAATTATGAAATTTGGAAATTAGACGGGTTTAAATTTTTAATACAAACCAGTCATATATACATCATTTTAGTGGGTTATATAAGAGAGATTTCTGGTGGGTTCCTCCGAACTCTATGAAAATTCGATTGGGCCGCATTTCGTGGACCAATCAGACCACCACCGGAGCCACCACCTTGAGGTCACATTTTGCCTTCCCTTTCTTCTTTGTCATGCATACACGCATTCATTCATACATTGAGGACAATGCATGAGATAAGTGTGGGGGAGGATTTACTAACATACTAACATAGTTAGATACTAACTAACAAATTTTTAAAAAAAAACTTTTTGAAAAAGAAAACAATATTTTGACTTATCTTTCGAAAGAAATCTAAGTTAATCTTAAAAATTAGGAAAATCATGATTAGGATTTCTAAAAACTTGGTCGAAATAAAAAAAATTGTTGGATTTTTTTTAAGTATAGGAGAAAAAATTGAATAATTAATTAGTCTTCATTTTTACCTTAATAAAATGTGCATACCTAATACACTTACACATCAAGGATTCTAAGACAAAGACTCTTGTGCCTTATAAAAAAAAATTAAAATGAAAAATATATATATAAAATAAAAAAATTTCACTGATTAAGCTGGATACATGTGACTCAAGAAGTATAAGTATTCACGCCTAAAGGTGATTTTATGAATAAAGTCCTTAGTTTTGTGGCCTAGTTCACTCGAGTCCTTAAGTCCGTAGGGTGTTTTTTTTACCCGGTGCCCTAAAGCCGACCGGTTTGGGAGCCACCGACCTTAGGCTCGCTACATGGGTGAATTAGAAGCCTAAGAAAACTAAGAAATATTATCTATATATGTATTAACACATCTAATAGTCAATTGTTAGGTATGAGGGCCTCAAGAAGCCTTGATACTTATACAAAAGAAAATTAGATGAGTTATACATATTAAAAAAATAGATATACATATAAAAAATAATATAATAAAGAGGCATAGGAGTCCAAGTTAAAGAATCCTTAGTAAAGATTCACGTTCACAAGGATGCATATGACTTAGGGTAACAAAAGAGACTATATAAAAATTCAATTTTAATCTTTACCTAAAATTGATAACAAATTATTGTATATAGACTAAGTTCAAGAATGAATAAAAATGATAATCCTAAAACTTATAGAATGCTTAGTTCCTTCAAACATATTTCAATTATTTCTCTCCTTTTTCAAAATAAAAAAAATTTAATCACTAACATTTTCTTTTTCTTTTATGGATTTTGTGGGTGTAATCCACTGAAAACCCTCACGAGACAACACTCGTCCTCTATGGGTAACCTAGAGATTTAACGTCTTGTTGCACGTGCTAAGTGCAATCGTGATTCCTACGAAAGTGAGTTAGTATAGGTTACTTTTTATTTTCTTTTCATTTTTTTATTTTTACTCGAGACGAGCAAAAAGATAAGTGTGGGGGTGTGATAGGTAGTCAAAAGTGCATATTTATCATCATATTTATCATCATATTTCCTTACTTATTCTTTTATAAAGCACTGCTACGTAACGTTTTATTGTTTAGTGTTGTGCAGGTCTTGAGTAATTAAAGAATAAATAAATGAAGCCCAAGATCCCAAAAAGCCCACAAGCCTACATGCATGATTTATTTTAGTAATTTAGAAGTTTCTATCTTATCTAACCTAATCTAAACTTGAATTTTAAATTATTAATTTAAAATCTAGGGGAGTAGAAGGAAGGATAAAGTAGGACTCCTAATTGCTAATTAAATCTAAGGGGAGAAAGACTTGAAGATAAAGATAAAGGGACCAAATCCTTTTCAAATTCAGACTCGGATTCAGACTGTACACGTTTTAGTATTCAGATCATAACTTTTGCTACAGATATTCAAATTCGATGATTCAAGATGATATAGAAAGAAGACTTGAAGGACTACAATTCTTATGTTTATTACACTGTTAAATTCAGCCGTCTGATAAGTCATATTCAGTAAACAACATGCCGACTTGCTGCAGGACTGAATTCCCTATTGAATTAGAAAACCTTCTAATTTGTATCCTAGTGTGATTAGTTTTGAGGTCTACTTTATCTTGAAGACTTCGGCCCAAATCTTCTGTAAATAGGACCCCTACAGTACGTACAGAAAACCTCATGAAGAGAGAAAAAGAAGAAGGTTAGGGTTAAGGTTTTAGGGTATAGCCTCTTTTGAGTTCTCTTCTTTGTAATTGCTTTTGGTTTTGGCTTGGCTATTGTAAGGAGGAAGGAGAAGGAGCTTGTACGCAAGGATTGCATCAATAAAGGTTATCTTTTCTTTTTTTATGTTTTTATTCTTGTTCTTTTAATTTCTATTCTACCTTTTTATTTCTTTGTTCTTGGTTTAGTTTTTGGTGTTGTCTTTAATCTTTCTTCCTTCTTTTCTTTTCTTTTCTTTAAAGATCTTAAAAATAAAAAGATGGTTAAAATAAAAAGGATGTTAGGCTAGAATAATTCTAGGGTAGCTAATCACTAGATCGACTAGGGTTAGATCTAGAGTTAGTTGATTAATCTAATGGATTTGCAATCTAGGATTAGATTAATCCTTTGAAGTTTCGTGATGATAGTCCAACTTAATGATTTAGATAAGTAGGGTTTGGTTTTAGATTAAGTTTAGGGGTAGGGTTTGGTATAGTTTAATGATTAGGGTTGACTTTGGCTTAGGGTAAAATTAGGGTTTGGCTTGGCGTAGTGTAGACAAGTTAAGTTGGACATCTTACTCTTCTTATATAGGGTTAACAACTTAGATGAATGTTTCATTAGTTTAAAAGGATACAACCCCTAGATCGAGACTAGTCGTGAAGGTAGATTAGCGACCTAGACTTTCTCTCTTGATTAGATCTACTTTCTTATTTCAAACTACAATCAACCTTTCTTCTAAGTCTTGACTACAGATATACTGTGTTGTCAACGCTTCCATGCCTCCCTCCCAGTGGAACACGGCCCGCTTTAGCCCTTACTGCAGCGGATAGAATTGAACAACGAGAAGAATCTAACCTTCTAATTCTTTGATTATTTGTTTTTAGTTTTATACATATTAATTCTCTCGTTCAAGTTTCAATCACTTGGTACCAAAAGAAAAGAAGTAGAAAAGAAGAAGAAGAAGAACACAAAAATAAAGAAGAACATAAAAATGTACTTTAGATTCAATGTGGTAACAATAAGAGAAGAGAAGAACAACTTACATCTGTATCACTCTCAGTATAAGCTTCACTCTCGTTCTCCTATGAAACTCTGATCTCCTCTGAATTACATAAATAAAACTAAAAATTACATAAAAATAAAAACAAAAACCTATGCTAAAAAGAATAAAAACTGGCTTAGAATCTATCTCTGCATGGTCGCTCCTTGTGGTCTCTGAAAAATCCAGTATTTATAAGTAAAATCCAACTGGGAGGAGCGTACGAAGATGGGGGAGCAAACGCTCCCCCAACTTCTTCAATAAAGTCGCGAAAACACGGCTTTGGCCGCATTTTTGCAGCATAGTTGTGGCCAGGTGGCCACACCCGAGGGGGTACAACTCCTCGTTTGGTGATATTCCCTTATCTGGTTCTAGATTTCATGTTTCAGCTCCTGGATTTGATGAAACGACCTTTGATCATTGGCTTTAACCAATTGATTTTGGAAGATTTATTTTAACCGATTTTTAACTTCTCTGATTTGCCATGATCTGCCCTAATTTTCTTATTTTGAATTAATTCTTAATTAAATCAGAATTTTGATGGGCTTTTGGGCTTTTTTCTCTTTCTTTTCCTTTAGCAATGGGCCTATATATAAATTAGACAATAATTAGGATTAAAAGCAGAGTTTATTATAAATAAGTATTAGAATGTGATAATGAATGTGCAATATCCGCGAGCGTTCACATCCCCATACCTATCTTTTGCTTATCCTCGAGCAAAACAATAAAACTAAACCAAAGATTATTAGACTGCTTTCGCAGGCCGCGCGATTGCACTGAGCATGTGCAACAAGCCGTTAAACCTTTAGGTTTTTCCTAGAGGACGAGTTTTATCTCGTGAGGGTTTTTAGTGGATTGCACCCACAAAATTCTTAAAGACAGAGAAAAATGTTAGTATTTTGAAAACACATTTTGAAAGAGAAAAAATTTGAAATATTATTGTAAGAATTAAGTAATCTATAAGTTATAAGAAAACTGAATTTTTCATTCCTAAACTTAGTCTCTATTCAAAAATTTGTTATCAATCAAAGTAAGGAGTCAAATTGTACTTCTCATCTAGTCAATTACCCTAAGTCATATGAACGTTCGTGACCGTGAAATTTTGACTAAGGGTTCTTTAATTCTAACTTTTATGCCTTATTTATTTATTTATTTATTTTTGGTAGTATTATTTCTTAGATCTATTAGGCTTTCTAATTTGCCCATGTAACGAGCTTTTAATCGGTGACTCCCGAACCAAACAGTCTTAGGGCACGGGGTGAGAAGACAGCCTAAGAACTTAAGGACTCGAGCAAACGAGGCCACAAAACTAAGGATTTTATTATATAAATTGCCTTTAGGCGTGAATACTTATGCTTTATGAGGCACAAATACCCAGCTTAATCAAAAAAAATTTATATATATATTTCTTTTTTTTTAAATAAGGCATAAGAATCTTTGTTTTTGAATCTAAGTGTGAGGTATATAAAGCATGCATATATTATCAAGATAAAGATCAAGACTAAATTACTTTCACAAATTTTCTTCCTAACCTTAGAAATCAAACAAATAATCTTATTTTGACCAAGTATAAGAATCCTAATTATGATTCTCCTATTCCTTAAAATTGACTTAATTTCTTACAAAAAATATGTCAAAAAATTGTTTCTATTTTCAAAAAGTTTTTAGAAGTAAAGAAAAATGTTAATGATAATTTTTTTAATATAAAAAGAAAACTTAAGTTATGTTAGAACCCTCCCCCCACACCTATCTTATGCATTATCCTTAATGTATGAATTAATGCATAGATGCATGAAAAAGAAAAAAGGGAAGGAAAATATTACCTTAAAGTGGTGATTCCGGTGGTGGTCTGATTGGTCCACAAAATGCGGCCCAATCTAATTTGTGTAGAGTTCGGGACCTACCAGAAACTTCTCTAATATAATCCACTAAAATGATGTATATATGAATGATTTTTATTAAAAATTTTACCCCATCTAATTTTCAAATTTTCAAACTAATTTCAGAATCATTATTATCAACACCTCTGTTCCAAAATGGAGTATGAAAAGATAGAATGATTGATCTAGAATCAGGAAGTGCATTGAACCACAATCGACTCAGGAAAATGAATGAAGTCAAGAAAAGGTTCAAGAGTCAAAATTTATTCAGAAAGTGGGTCCAAATCAAGAAGGTGAAACTCAAGTCCACATTCATTTTCCTACAATGAAATGTGACTTTCTAAGACTAGTGATTCAAGTTCAAGAATGACAGGCATGAGAATCAAATTTGACTCTAAAAATTGCTTAAATCATGTAGCAAAACAGGAGTCAATATTGATTTAAAAATTTGAACTGGATAACAAATTTGAGATCAAGGTCACATTCCTCGTTAAGTTCAATTTTATAAAAATGTGAACTTGCCAATTTGTCAATAGGACTTTTAAAAGTATGAAATTGGTCAAGTTCAATATGATGATTATAAAAAATTGGTGATTCAATTTCTCGAAGGACAGGCAAAGAATCCAATGTGAACTCTAGAGAAGGACTGAAATCAAGTGAAAACACCAGAGTAATTATTGAATCAGGAAGTAGAATTGAATTACCAAGTTGCGGTTCAGGATCATATTCATTCTAAAGTTCAATCTCAGGAAAGGGATAACTTGTCAAAATTTCAATGTGATTTTTAAAATTTGGAGTTTGGGCAAGTTCAAATAGGTGTGCTGAAATGGAATCTTATTTTTCAAAACAACATGATTCTTTGGCTCTAACAGAATGGTTAGCGACATCAGGAATGGTTAAAGTGTGACAATGGAGAGTTTTGACCATTATATCTATGTCATGATTATGAGTGATTTGAGCTTGAGTCATGGCTTCAAGTTGCTTTTCATAGTCGATTGGTTCATCGTTTTGTTGCGATTGGACTTAAAAAGATGAAGTTTTATTTTGGAATTTGTGGTGAAATCGTGAGTCCATCAGATTTTGTGATTGTTGCTTGGACTCACGCATACTCATTTCCATGATTGATAGGTTTCTATTTTGAACTGGTGGAACTGAGTATGAATTTTGGAAATATTGTGGAATTGGGGAGGCCTAAAATTTTCATTCGGCCTCCTGCATGGCTTCTATACTCTTTTCTAACTTGAATTTTTCTTCAATGGGTTGGTCTAGAAAAGAAGTATAGGAAGCAAAATTGAGAAATGAATATTGTAAAAAATGTGGACAAGGTGGATAAGAAAGATAAGTTGGTTGAAAATTGGACTCGGGGGAGGTGAATCCCCATTGACTCTGTGAAGAGCTGGAATTATTTTTGAAATTACGGTCATAAGATTGGTGACATGGGTTGTATTGATTAAGATAAGTCCAACTCGGTGTATTTAGTTGGTTCATATTGTAAAAAATCTGGTTAGAATTATCCGAGTCAAATGGGGTGAAATATGAATTACCATTAAAATTGGAACAATTAATTTTATAAGCCATATCACATAAGAATTATCAAAATCAAATAAGGAGAAACAAACGAATAAACAAACAAAAAGAAATCTAATCTAAGTTAGGGTAAACCTTAGACCTAGATGACTCCTAACTGGTTAGACTGTCCACGGGGGGTATATTGTCGAGTCTGACCACAAGTTAATCAGCCAGATTGGAGAAAGATCAGTGGGAGGTATCCGTGCCTAAGCAACGGGCCTAATTATGTCAAACCACCAATCTTCGGGGTTTCGCCCCTCAATCTCCAACCTTAGACACCGATTTGGTAAGAGTCAAATTCAAATCAACTTTCCCCTTAGGTCAGTCTCCTATATGAGCCCGAGATGTCCCTAGGGCCAATGTCTACTCAATTTTAGTTAGGCTTGGGTTAGTGCGTGCTTGGAGATGGTTTGTAGGCTGAGAAAGGATAATGACTTTCCCACCTTATCTTGTTTATAGGACAAACCCTTAAGATTGATTGTGCAAAGTGTGCAGGATATAGAAAAGTAACATTCAGCAAGCAAATAATCACTCAAGAATGTTTTCTAAATTATATGCTATGCATACGTACCTTTAGCTCTAGCACTCTTCTGCAGTAATAAAAAAATGCAAATGAATTAAACACGTGCCTAAATGCAAGTCTAAACCATTTTTAGTATTTAACAAACATCTTTTTACTGTTGAGGTTAGAAAGTATATACAATGAGACAAATAAGGAGCCACAGAATTTCAGCTTGCAATTCAGCCAACCTACAGAAATACAGGTTAGTAGTTCACTCAGATTGCCACTGGAATGTAGCAAATCTGAGGGCTTCTAGGCTCTGCTTGAGCAGAGTTCAGGGCCACTTATATGTCCACTGCAGCAAAAAATTTCCTTATTGTTAAACCTGTACACCAAGAACAAAGAAGAAGGTTAACCAAAAATGTAAACTTAAAAAGAGGATTACTTATTGTCCCTCCCTGACAACGGCGCCAAAATTTGATTGATGTTTTACCTGCAGAGAAGAATACAAAATTTTAGAACTTAGAATAAAGAGTGCAAGTACTCAATACTACCGTGATAGTAAGTGGCTATGCGGGTCGTAATCCATAACGAGGGACTAGCGATGGATGTTTTTTTAGCAAGTTCTCTTTTAAGTTAAATTCAATAGTTAAAGATCTTCTTTTAGTTTTTTTAAAAAAAGGAAAAATAAGTTAAAGTTAAGTTAGGAAGAAAGTGGTAGATTGAGAAGGGTGAGAAAATGGAAAATAGATTTGTACAAGAAATTTAAAAAGAGTGATATAATAGTTGGGAGATTGTGATCTAAATTAAAGAATTAAAAGAAAGAAAACTAAAAGAAATACCTACCTCCTCTGGCCAAATACTTACCTTGAATCTGTGGCGATGATGTTACCTTGAAGTGGATGCAATCAGCGCATAGCTTATAAGAGTTGATTCCCGTCTCTTCCATATTACATCATCAAGACGATACAGGTATGAAATGTTACAGATTGAGATGAAGATCCATCGTCATGAGCTATCGGTGGCACTCGCAAAGACAAGGCTCTTTCGATGCTATAAGACTTACTTGGATAGTACCTGGTACCAAAAGAAGAGAAGTAGAAAAAAAGAAGAAAAACACAAAAATAAAGAAGAACATAAAAATGTACTTTAGATTTAATGTGGTAACAATAAGAGAGGAGAAGAATAACTTACACCTGTATCACTCTTAGTACAAACTTCACTCTTGTTCTCCTATGAAACTTTGATCTCCTCTGAATTACATAAATAAAACTAAAAATTACGTAAAAAGAAAAATAAAAACCTATGCTAAAATGAATAAAAAACTGGCTTAGAATCTATCTCTGCATGGTCGCTCCTTGTGGTCTCTGAAAAACCAATATTTATAGGCAAAATCCAATGGAGAGGAGCGTACGAAGATGGGAGAGCAAACGCTCCCCCAACTTCTTCAACAAAGTCGCGAAAACACGGCTTTGGCCGCGTTTTCGCGGCGTGGTTGTGGCAAGGTGGCCACACCCGAGGGGGTACGGCTCCTTGTTTGGTGATATTCCCTTATCTAGTTCTAGATTTTCTATTTCAACTCCTGAATTTGATGAAACGGCCTTTGATGTTTGGCTTTAACCAATTGATTTTGGAAGATTTATTTTAACCGATTTTCAACTTCTCTGATTTGTCATGATCTACCCTAATTTTCTGATTTCGAATTAATTCTGATTAAATCAGAATTTTGATGGGTTTTTATGCTTGTTTCTCTTTCTTTTCCTTTAGCAATGGGCCTACATATAAACTAGATAATAATTAAGATTAAAAGCAGAGTTTATTATAAATAAGTATTAGAATGTGGCAATGAATGTGCAATATCAGCGAGCGATCACACCCTCATACCTATCTTTTGCTCGTTTTCGAGCAAAACAACAAAACTAAACCAAAAATTATTAGACCGCTTTCGCAGGCCGCGCGATTGCACTGAACATGTGCAACAAGCCGTTAAACCTCTAGTTTTTTCTAGAGAACGAGTTTTATCTCGTAAGGGTTTTCAATGGATTGCACCCACAAAATCTATAAAGAAAGACAAAATGTTAGTATTTTGAAGACACATTTTGAAAGAGAAAAAATTTGAAATATTATTGTAAGAATTAATTAATCTATAAGCTATAGGAAAACTGAATTTTTCATTCCTAAACTTAGTCTCTATTCAAAAATTTGTTATCAATCAAAGTAAGGAGTCAAATTGTACTTCTCATCTAGTCTACTACTTTACCTTAAGTCATATGCACGTTCGTGACCGTGAAATTTTGCCTAAGGGTTCTTTAACTCTAACTTTTATGCCTATTTATTTATTTTTTTATTTTTGGTAGTATTATTTCTTAGATCTATTAGGCTTTCTAATCTGCCCATGTGACGAGGCTTTAATCGGTGACTCCCGAACCAAACAGTCTTAGGACACTGGGTGAGAAGACACCCTAAGGACATAAGGACTCGAGCAAACGATGCCACAAAAGTAAGGATTTTATTCTATGAACTGTCTTTAGGCATGAATACTTATACTTTATGAGGCACAAATACCCAGCTTAATCAAAGAATTTATATATATTTTTTTTAAATAAGGCATAAGAATCTTTGTTTTTTAAACTCTAAGTGTGTAAGTGTATAAAGCATGCATATATTATCAAGATAAAGATCAAGACTAAATTACTTTCACAAATTTTCTTCCTAACCTTAGAAATCAAACAAATAATCTTATTTTGACCAAGTATAAGAAATCCTAATTATGATTCTCCTATTCCTTAAAATTGAGTTTATTTCTTACAAAAAATATGTCAAAAAATTGTTTCTATTTTCAAAAAGTTTTTAAAAGTAAAGGAAAATGTTAACAATAATTTTTTTTAATATAAAAAGAAAACCTAAGCTATGTTAGAACCCTCCCCCACACCTATCTTATGCATTATCCTTAATGTATGAATTAATGCATAGATGCATGAAAAAGAAGAAAGGGAAGGAAAATATTACCTTAAAGTGGTGATTCCGGTGGTGGTCTGATTGGTCCACGAAATGCGGCCCAATCTAATTTGGATAGAGTTCGGGACCCACCAGAAACTTCTCTAATATAATCCACTAAAATGATGTATATATGAATGATTTTTATTAAAATTTATCCCATCTAATTTTCTAATTTTCAAACTAATTTTAGAGTCATTATTATCAACACCTCTGTCTCAAAATGGAGTATGAAAAGATAGAATGATTAATCTAGAATTAGGAAGTGTATGAACCACAATCGACTCAGGAAAATGACTGAAGTCAAGTAAAGCTTCAGGAGTCAAAATTTATTCAGGAAGTGGGTTCAAATCAAGAAGGTGAAACTCAAGTCCACATTCATTTTCCTACAATGGAATGTGACTTTTTAAGATTAGTGATTCAAGTTCAAGAATGACAGGTAAGAGAATCAAAATTGACTCTAAAATATTCCTAAATCATGTAGCAAAACAGGAGTCAATATTGATTCAAAAATTTGAACTGGATCACAAATTTGAGATCAAGGTCACATTCCTCATTAAGTTCAATTTATAAAAGTGAGAACTTGTCAATTTGTCAATAGGACTTTTAAAAGTATGAAATTGGTCAAGTTCAATATGATGATCATAAAAAATTAGTGATTCTATTTCTCAACAGACAGGCACAGAATCCAATGTGGACTCTGGAGAAGGATTGAAATCAAGTTAAAACACCGGAGTCATTATTGAATCAGGAAGTAGAATTGAATTACCAAGTTGAGGTTTGAGATCATATTCATTCTCAAGTTCAATTTCAGGAAAGGGATAACTTGCCAAAATTTCAATGTGGTTTTAAAATTTAGAGTTTGGGCAAGTTCAAATGGGTGTGCTGAAATGGAATCTTGCTTTTTAAAACAACATGATTCTTTGGCTCTAACAGAGTGGTTAGCGACATCAGGAATGGTTAACGTGTGACAATGGAGAGTTTTAACCATTATATCTATGTCATGATTATGTGTGATTTGAGCCTGAGTCATGGCTTCAATCAGCTTTCATAGTCGATTGATTCATCGTTTTGTTGCGATTGGACTTAAAAAGATGAAGTTTTATTTTGGAATTTGTGGTGAAATCGTGAGTCCATCAGATTTTGTGATTGATGCTCAGACTCACGCATACTCGTTTCTAAGATTGATGGTTTTGGAACTGAGTATGAATTTTGGAAATATTGTGGAATTGGGGAGGCCTGAAATTTTCATTCGGCCTCCTGCATGGCTTCTATACTCTTTTCTAGCTCGGATTTTTCTTCAATGGGTTGGTCTAGAAAAGGAGTATAGGAAGCAAAATTGAGAAATGAATATTGTGAAATTGTGAAAACGGTAGATAAGAAAGACAAGTTGCCTAAAAATTGGACTAGGGAGAGGTGTATCCCCATTGACTCTGTGAGGAGTTGAAATTATTTTAGAAATTATGGTCATAAGATTGGGGACATAGGTTGTATTGATTAGGATAAGTCCAACCCGGTGTATTTGGTTGGTTCATATTGTAAAAAAATCTGGTTGGAATTATTCGACTCAAATGGGGTGAAATATGAATTACCATTAAAATTGGAACAATTATTGTTATAAGCCATATCACATAAGAATTATCAAAATCAAATAAGGAGAAACAAACGAATAAACAAACAAAAAGAAAAAATCTAACCTAAGTGAAGGTAAACCTTAGACCTAGATGACTCCTAACTGGTTAGACTGTCCACGGGGGTATATTGTCGAATCTGACCACAAGTTAATCAGCCAGATAGGAGAAAGATCAGTGGGAGGTATCCGTGCCTAAGTAACGGGCCTAATTATACCAGACCACCAACCTTCAGGGTTTTGCCCCTCAATCCCCAATCTTAGATACCGATTTAGCAAAAGTCAAATTCAAATCAAGTTCCCCCTTAAGTCAGTCTCCTAAATAAGTTCGAGATGTCCCTAGGGCCAACATCTACTCAATTTTAGTTAGGCTTGGGTTAGTGCATGCTTGGAGATGGTTTATGGGCTGAGAAAGGGTAATGACTTCCCCACCTTATCTTGTTTATAGGACAAGCCCTTAAGATTGATTGTGCAAAGTGTGCAGGATATAGAAAAGTAACATTCAGCAAGCAAATAATCACTCAAGAGTGTTTCCTAAATTATATTCTATGCATACGTACCTTTTGCTCCAGCACTCTTCTACAGTAATAAAAAAATGTAAATGAATTAGACACGTGCCAAAATGCAAGTCTAAAGCATTTTTAGTATTTAACAAACATCTTTTTACTGTTGAGGTTAGAAAGTAATACAATGAGACAAACAAGGAGCCACAGAATTTCAGCTTGCAATTCAGCCAACCTGCAGAAATTCAGGTTAGTAATTCACTCAGATTGCCATTGGAATGTAGTAAATCTGAGGGCTTCTGGGCTCTGCTTGAGCAGAGTCCAGGGCCACTTATATGTCCACTGTAGAAAAAAATTTTCTTATTGTTAAACTTGTACACCAAGAACAAAGAAGAAGGTTAACCAAAAATGTAAACTTAAAAAGAGAATTACTTACCGTCCCTCCCTGGCAACGACGCCAAAATTTGATTGATGTTTTACCTGCATAGAAGAATACAAAATTTTAGAACTTAGAATAAAGAGTGCAAGTACTCAATACTACCGTGATAGCAAGTGGCTATGCGGGTCGTCATCCACAATGAGGGACTAGCGATGGAAGGTTTTTTTAACAAATTCTCTTTTAAGTTACATTCAATGGTTAAATATCTTCTTTTAGTTCTTTAAAAGAAAAGGAAAAATAGGTTAAAGTTAAGTTAGGAAGAAAGCGGTAGATTGAGAAGGGTGAGAAAATGAAAAATGGATTTGTAGAAGAAATTTAGAAAGAGTGATAAAATAGTTGGGAGATTGTGATGATCTAAATTAAGCATTAAAAGAAAGAAAACTAAAAGAAATACTTACCTTCTCTGACCAAATACTTACCTTCAATCTGTGGCGATATGTTACCCTAAAGTGGATGCAATCAGCGCATAGCCTATAGGAGTTGATTCCCGTCTCTTTCACATTACATCATCAAGACGATATAAGTATGAAATTATAAAGACTGAGACGAAGATCCGTCGTCATGAGCTATCGGTGGCACTCGCAAAGACACGGCTCTTTCGATGTTATAAGACTCACTTGGATAGTACTTGGTACCAAAAGAAGAGAAGTAGAAAAGAAGTAGAAGAACACAAAAATAAAGAACAAAAAAAATGTACTTTAGATTCAATGTGGTAACAATAAAAGAAGAGAAGAACAACTTACACCTGTATCACTCTCAGTACAAGCTTCACTCTCGTTCTCCTATAAAACTCTGATCTCCTCTGAATTACATAAATAAAACTAAAAATTACATAAAAAGAAAAATAAAAATCTATACTAAAAACAATGAAAAACTGGCTTTGAATCTATCTCTGCATGGTCGCTCCTTGTTGTCTTTGAAAAACTCAGTATTTATAGGCAAAATCCAACGGGGAGGAGCGTACGAAGATAGGGGGAGCAAACGCTCCCCCAACTTCTTCAACAAAGTCGTGAAAACACGGCTTTGGCCGCGTTTTTGGGCCTGGTTGTGGCCAGGTGGCCACACACGAGGAGGTACAGCTCCTCATTTGGTGATTTTCCCTTATCTGGTTCTAGATTTCCTGTTTCAGCTCCTAGATTTGATGAAACGGCTTTTGATCTTTGGCTTTAACAATTGATTTTGGGAGATTTATTTTAACCGATTTTCAACTTCTCTGATTTGCCATGATCTGCCCTAATTTTTTGATTTCAAATTAATTCTGAATTAAATCAGAATTTTGATAGGCTTTTGGGCTTGTTTCTCTTTCCTTTCCTTTAGCAATGAGCCTACATATAAATTAGACAATAATTAGGAATTAGAGCAGAGTTTATTATAAATAAGTATTAGAATGTGATAATGAATGTGCAATATCAGCGAGCGATCACACCCCCATACCTATCTTTTGCTCGTCTTCGAGCAAAACAACAAAACTAAACCAAAAATTATTACACCGCTTTCGCAGGCCGCGCGATTGCCCTGAGCATGTGCAACAAGCCATTAAATCTCTAGGTTTTCTCTAGAGGACGAGTTTTATTTCATGAGTATTTTCAGTGAATTGCACCCACAAAATCAATAAAAAGAGAAAAATGTTAGTATTTTGAAAACACATTTTGAAAGAGAAAAAAATTTGAAATATTATTATAAGAATTAATTAATCTATAAGTTCTAGAAAAACTGATTTTTTCATTCCTAAACTTAGTCTCTATTCAAAAATTTGTTATCAATCAAAATAAGGAGTCAAATTGTACTTCTCATCTAGTCTACTATTTTACCCTAAGTCATATATGCACGTTAATTTTGACTAAGGGTTCTTTAACTCTAACTTTTATGTCTTATTTATTTATTTTTTTATTTTTGGTAGTATTATTTCTTAGTTCTATTAGGCATTCTAATCGGCCCATGTAACGAGCCTTTAATCGGTGACTCCCGAACCAAACAGTCTTAGGGCACCGGGTGAGAAGACACCCTAAGGATGTAAGGACTCGAGCAAACGAGGCCACAAAATTAAGAATTTTATTATATGAACTGCCTTTAGGCGTGAATACTTATGCTTTATGAGGCACAAATACCCAGCTTAATCAAAGAATTTTTATATATATATTTTTCTTTTTTTAAATAAGGCATAAGAATCTTTGTTTTTGAATCCTAAGTGTGTAAGTGTATAAAGCATGCATATATTATCAAGATAAAGATCAAGACTAAATTACTTTCACAAATTTTCTTCCTAACCTTAGAAATCAAACAAATAATCTTATTTTGACCAAGTATAAGAAATCTAATTATGATTCTCCTATTCCTTAAAATTGACTTAATTTCTTACAAAAAATATGTCAAAAAATTGTTTCTATTTTCAAAAAGTTTTTAAAAGTAAAGGAAAATGTTTATAATAATTTTTTAATATAAAAAGAAAACCTAAGTTATGTTAGAACCCTCCCCACACCTATCTTATGCATTATCCTTAATGTATGAATTAATGCATAGATGCATGAAAAAGAAGAAAGAGAAAGAAAATATTACCTTAAGGTGGTGGTTCCGATGGTGGTCTATTGGTCCACGAAATGCAGCCCAATCTAATTTGCGTGGAGTTCGGGACCCACCAGAAACTTCTCTAATATAATCCACTAAAATGATGTATATATGAATGAATATTATTAAGAATTTTACCCATCTAATTTTAAAATTTTCAAACTAATTTCAAAGTCATTATTATCAACACCTCTGTTTCAAAATGGAGCATGAAAAGATAGAATGATTGATCTAGAATCAGGAAGTGCATGAACCACAATCGACTCAGGAAAATGACTGAAGTCAAGTAAAGGTTCAGGAGTCAAAATTTATTCAGGAAGTGGGTCCAAATCAAAAAGGTGAAACTCAAGTCCACATTCATTTTCCTACAATGAAATGTGACTTTCTAAGATTAGTGATTCAAGTTCAAGAATGACAGGTATGAGAATCAAAATTGACTCTAAAATATTGCTCAAATCATGTAGCAAAACAAAAGTCAATATTGATTCAAAAATTTGAACTGGATCACAAATTGAGATCAAGGTCGCATTCCTCATTAAGTTCAATTTTATAAAAATGAGAACTTGCCAATTTGTTAATAGGACTTTTAAAAGTATGAAATTGGTCAAGTTCAATATGTTGATCATAAAAATTGATAATTCAATTTCTCGATAGACAGGCACAGAATCCAATGTAGACTCTAGAGAAGGATTGAAATCAAGTGAAAATACCGGAGTTATTATTGAATCAGGAAGTAGAATTGAATTACCAAGTTGCGGTTCAAGATCATATTCATTCTCAAGTTCAATTTCAGGAAAGGGATAACTTGCCAAAATTTCAATGTGATTTTTAAAATTTGGAGTATGGGCAAGTTCAAATAGGTGTGCTAAAATGAAATCTTATTTTTCAAAACAAAATGATTCTTTGGCTCTAACAGAATGGTTAGCGACATCAGGAATGGTTAAAGTGTGACAATGAAGAGTTTTGACCATTATATCTATGTCATGATTATGAGTGATTTGAGCCTGAGTCAAGACTTCAAGCAGCTTTTCATAGTCGATTGGTTCATCGTTTTGTTGCGATTAGACTTAAAAAGATGAAGTTTTGTTTTAAATTTGTGGTGAAATCGTGAGGCCATCAGATTTTGTGATTGTTGCTCGGACTTACGCATACTCATTTTCAAAATTGATGGTTTTCTATTTTGAACTGGTGGAACTGAGTATGAATTTTAGAAATATTGTGGAATTGGGGAGGCCTGAAATTTTCATTCAGCCTCCTGCATGGCTTCTATACTCTTTTCTACCTCAGATTTTTCTTCAATGGGTTGGTCTAGAAAAGGAGTATAGGAAGCAAAATTCAGAAATGAATATTGTAAAAATTGTGGACAAGGTGGATTTGAAAGACAAGTTGGTGGAAAATTGAACTCAGGGGAGGTGAATCCCCATTGACTCTGTGAAGAGTTGGAATTGTTTTAGAAATTATGGTCATAAGATTGGGGACATGAGTTGTATTGTTTAGGATAAGTCCAACCCGGTGTATTTGGTTGGTTCATATTGTAAAAAATCTGGTTGAAATTATCCGAGTCAAATGGGGTGAAATATGAATTACCATTAAAATTGGAACAATTATTGTTATAAGCCATATCACATAAGAATTATCAAAATAAAATAAGGAGAAACAAACGAATAAACAAACAAAAAGAAAAAATCTAATCTAAGTTAGGATAAACCTTAGACCTAGATGACTCCTAACTGGTTAGACTGTCCATGGGGGTATATTGTCGAATCTGACCACAAGTTAATCAGTCAGATAGGGAAAGATCAGCGGGAGGTATCCGTGCCTAAGCAACGGGCCTAATTATGCCAAACCACCAACCTTCAGGATTCGCCCCACAATCTCCAACCTTAGACACCGATTTGGCAAGAGTCAAATTCAAATCAACTTTCCCTTTAGGTCAGTCTCCTATATGAGTCCGAGATGTCCCTAGGTCCAACGTCTACTCAATTTTAGTTAGGCTTGGGTTAGTGCGTGCTTGGGGATGGTTTGTGGGCTGAGAATGGGTAATGACTTCCCCACCTTATCTTATTTATAGGACAAGCCCTTAAGATTGATTGTGCAAAGTATGCAGGATATAGAAAAGTAACATTCAGCAAGCAAATAATCACTCAAGAATGTTTCCTAAATTATATGCTATGCATATGTACCTTTTGCTCCAGCACTCTTCTACAGTAATAAAAAATGTAAATGAATTAGACACGTACCTAAATGCAAGTCTAAACCATTTTTAATATTTAACAAACATCTTTTTACTGTTGAGGTTTAAAAGTATATACAATGAGACAAACAAGGAGCCACAGAATTTCAGCTTGCAATTCAGCCAACCTGCAGAAATATAGGTTAGTAGTTCACTCAGATTGTCATTGGAATGTAGCAAATCTGAGGGCTTCTGGGTTTTGCTTGAGCAGAGTCCAGGGCCACTTATATGTCCACTGCAGCAAAAAAATTTCCTTGTTGTTAAACTTGTACACCAAGAATAAAGAAGAAGGTTAACCAAAAATGTAAACTTAAAATGAGGATTAGTTACCGTCCCTCCCTGATAATGGCGCCAAAATTTGATTGATGTTTTACCTGCACAGAAGAATACAAAATTTTAGAACTTGAAATAAAGAGTGCAAGTACTCAATACTACCGTGATAGCAAGTGGTTATGCGGGTCGTGATCCACAATGAGGGACTAGCAATGGAAGCTTTTTTAGCAAGTTATCTTTTAAGTTACATTCAATTGTTAAAGATCTTCTTTTAATTCTTTAAAAGAAAAGGAAAAATAGGTTAAAGTTAAGTTAGGATGAAAGTGGTAGATTGAGAAGGGTGAGAAAATGAAAAATGGATTTGTACAAGAAATTTAAAAAGAACGATAAAATAGTTGGGAGATTGTGGTGATCTAAACTAAAGAATTAAAAAAAGAAAACTAAAATAAATACTTACCTCCTCTGGCCAAATACTTACCTTGAATCTGTGGCGACGATGTTACCTTGAAGTGGATGCAATCAGCGCATAGCCTATAAGAGTTGAGTCTCATCTCTTCCACATTACATCATCAAGATGATACAAGTATAAAATGATACAGACTGAGATGAAGATCCATCATCATGAGCTATCGGTGGCACTCGCAAAGGCAGGGCTCTTTCGATGCAATAAGACTCACTTGGATAGTAATTGGTACCAAAAGAAGAGAAGTAGAAAAGAAGAAGAAGAATACAAAAACAAAGAAGAATATAAAAAATATACTTTAGATTCAATGTGGTAACAATAAGAGAAGAGAAGAATAACTTACACCGGTTTTATTCTCAGTACAAGCTTCACTCTCATTCTCCTATGAAACTCTGATCTCCTCTGAATTACATAAATAAAATTGAAAATACATAAAAAGAAAAATAAAAACTACACTAAAAAGAATGAAAAACTGGCCTAGAATTTATCTCTGCATGATCGCTCCGTGTGGTCTCTGAAAAACCCAGTATAGGCAAAATCCAACGGGAAGGAGCGTATGAAGATAGGGGGAGCAAACGCTCCCCTAACTTCTTCAGCAAAGCCGCGGAAACATGGCTTTGGCCGCATTTTCACGGCCTGGGTGTGGCCAGGTGACCACACCCGAAGGGTACAACTCCTCATTTGGTGATATTCTCTTATCTGGTTCTGGATTTCCCGTTTCAGCTCCTGGATTTGACGAAACGACCTTTAATCTTTGGCTTTAACCAATTGACTTTGAAAAATTTGTTTTAACTGGTTTCAACTCTCTGATTTGTCATGATCTACCCTAATTTTCTGATTTCGAATTAATTCTGAATTAAATCAGAATTTTGATGAGATTTTGGGCTCGTTTCTCTTTCCTTTCCTTTAGCAATGGGCATGCAATAAATTAGATAATAATTAGAATTAAAATCAGAGTTTATTATAAATAAGTATGAGAATGTGATAATGAATGTACAATATCAGCAACCGATCAGATGCCTTATGGGCATATAGGACTGACTTTAAAACAATTCTAGTGATGTCTCCTTATAAGTTAGTCTTTAGAAAGACTTGCCCCTTCCTGTCAAGTTAGAACACTGAGCCTTATGGACAATTAAGCAATATAATTTTAATTTAGATAAGGTTGGTACGCTTCAGAAATTGCAAATTTCTGAACTTGAGGAGTTAAGAAACGAGGCATACGATAATGCGAAGATTATGAAAGCTAGGGTTAAGGTTTTTCATAATAAGTTTATCATGAAAAAAACTTTTGTCCCAGGACAAAAAAAGTCTCACTCTATAATTTTAAACTTCATCTTTTTTTAGGAAAGTTGAAATCAAGATGGACAGGGTTATTCGTTGTTAAGACTGTGTTTCCACATGGAGCCATAGAAATATGCGACCCTAAGAATGATAATGAATTCAAGGTAAATGGTCAACGTTTGAAATCATTCTTGGAATCAGTACCGAAAGCAGACACAGCAATGGGTCTTTTTGACCCAATGTATCAGTAACTTTATCTCTTTGGCATTTCATTTCATGCATTTATACATACATTCATGCATTGAGGACAATGCATGAGATAGGCGTAGGGAGAGTTTACTAACATGCTAACATAGCATACTAACATAGGTAGATTTTTTTTTCCTTTTAAAAAATAATAATAATAAAAATAAAAATTTAAAAAAATTGAAAAAGGAAAGAATACTTTGATTTATTTTTGAAGTAATTAAGTTAATTTTATAGAATAGAAAAATCATAATTAGGATTTCTTACTATTTGGTCAAAATAAGATTATTTGTTTGATTTTTAGGTTTAGGAGAAAAAATTGAAAAAGTAATTTAGTCTTGATATTTTTACCTTAATGAAATATGCATACTTTATACACTTAGACATTTGAGATTCAAAACAAAAGACTCTTGTGTCTTAGAAAAATTATATATAAAATAAATAAATCTAATTATTGATTAGTTAGGTACTTTGGCCTAAGAACCCTTGGTATTTACGCAAAAGGTAATTAGGTAAGTTTGAAAAAAAGAGAAAATATATATAATATATGTATTAAAACATCTAAATAAGCAATTAGTTAGGTATTAGGGCCTCAAGACGCCTTGATACTTATACAAAAGAAATTTAAATGATTTATACATATTAAAAAAAGTGCTTAAAGGGCAACGAAGTGGTAATAATTCGAACTTTTGCAAAATAATAATAATATATATACAAGGTATAAGAGTTGAAGTTGAAGAATCCCAACTAAAAATTCACGATCACAAAGGTGCATATGACTTAGGATTTTAATTTTAATCCTAACCTAAATTGATAATTAAATTTTGCATCAAGACTAAAAATACGAATGAATAATTTGATAATTCTAAGTCTTATAGATTACTTGATTTCCTAAAAATATTTCAAATATTCTTCTCTTTCAAAAAATCGAAAATACTAATATTTTGTTTTTTCTTTATGAATTTTATATGTGTAATTCACTGAAAACCCTCACGAGACAATACTCGTCCTCTAGAGGTAACTTAGAGGTTTAACCGCTTGTTGCATGTGCTAAATGCAATCATGATTCCTACGAAAGTGAGATCATGATAGTTAGATTAGTTTTTTTATTTTTACTCGAGAAAGAGCAAAAATATAGGTGTAGGAGTGTGATTGATTATCAATAAAGCATATTTTTAGTCACATTTTTATACTTATTTTTTATAAAATATTACTATTTTATTCATTTATTGTTTATTAATGTGCAGACCTCCATAATCCAAGAGAATGCCTACAATTATCATGAAAATAAAGATTAATTGGGAGGATAAAGGAAGCTTCTATTCTCTCCCATTTAAATTTGGGGTTTAAATTAATTTAATTTAAAATCTAGAAGAGGAAAAGAATAGAACAAGATGATCCTCATCCCAATTAAAGATAGAGGTAAACTTCTATTTAAATCTGGTTGCTTGCACCACAAGATGAAGATAAAGGAGAAAATTTGAATTTAACTCAGATTTAGAGATAACTTGATCTCTAAGTTAACTAGGAGATTGATATATTTTAAAATTTGGGGATCAAACAAAGATTCTGAGAATAGATCTCCACATGAACGGACAAGATGAAGCCACGCGCCAAAGCGCGTGACCAAACGCCACAAAAAATGCCGCGACAAGCCTTTTTTGCCGCGAAAACGCGACAACGTGCGTTGAGTTTTGGAGGAGGTGTTCACTGGGACTCTACTTCTCAAATCTCCTATAAATATCCCTGAAGAGCAGCAGAGCAGAAGCATCTCAGAGATTGAGTATAGAATTATTTATTTAGCCATTTATTTCTGAATTTTCATTGTATTATCTAGCTTTTAAATTGAAGAAGAAGATTTTTGAAGGACTTTGTAATAGGTCAGTGACAATCAATAAAGGTTCATTTTCTTTTCATCTCACTTGTGCTTTAATTTCGTTGTTGTTGCTTTAGTTTGTTAATTTTCTTTTCTTCTTTTCTTCTTGAAACAAATTTCTCTTCCCTATTTTATATCTTGTTAAAAATAAAAAAAATATAAATAACTAATTTATCTTGTAGTTTGCTAATCTTCCGATCAACTTAAGTTTAGTGTAAAAAGATGAACTAATTGAACTCTATGCTTGTTCGAAACTCAAAGATTAAATTGATGTTCTTAAAGATGAATAATTAGTTAAGTTAAACTAATTTAGGGTTGCACTTTTTAATTGTTACTCTTAGTTCATATTTAGATACTTTTATAGCATCATATTAGGTTTAAAAGACTTTTCTTATGCTATTCTTAGAAACTAGGATGAACTAAAGTTTAATTTTATTTAGTGTACTCTAATTATGGTTTATATTATTCTTTACTCATCTTATTTGATTCTCAATCAAAACCTTAGGATAGATCTTTATAGATTCAACATGATGTTCTCCCTTCTTAGACTAATACTTGTTGTAGTAGATGATTAGTGGACTATAATTTTCTTTGCTTAATTAAATCCCTTACTTACAACCAAAATCTCTTTTCCAAATTATCTGTGTAGAGAAATCTTTCCAAAAAGCTTTCATCGCATCTCTCCTTGTGGATCAACTCGTCTAGCCTTTGCTAGACGGTTACATTGAGAAGAGACTAAGAACTTTCTGACCTTAACTCTTAACTTTACTTCCAATACATTTTCTTTTCTCGAATCAGTCGTGAGCATACACACATGAACATGAATAAGATATCAAGTGATGAGATGTACATAAGTGACAAAGCTCGTTGTACGACTCAGTAGATAGATTGATAAGATTAATACCTCGAGGGGATAATCCAACAAGAAAACCCTCATCTATATATCATATATCTCATGTCTCCATCGACTGAGTCGCCCAACCTGAGATGTCCGCAATAACAGCTAAATAGAACAGTATGAATCATCAAGAAATTATATAGTAACAAGTATCTGCATAAACCATGAATAAACAAGTCAAGAGATTAGGCACCGTAATACAAGTATAATATCAGGCAAGAGGCAAGCTGTGTATAATAGGGAACAGCAGGAGATTTGAGTAGTACACAAGTGGTAAAGTCAGGATATATATAATATAATAATAATAATAATACAATAAAAAATCTGAATAAAAATCTGATAAAAGCAAATACGGTAAAACCAGCAGTACAACCCAGATTACGGCTTTGTGAGATAAGTGTAAATCACCTAGAGGGGGTTCAATAGGTGATGTGCTAATCAAATAACAAATAATGCGGAATTAAAAACTTATGATGCAAACTAAAACTATCACATAGTGTATAACCAATGAGTGAAATCGAATTCCCACTGAAGGGCTCTGGATTTCTCCTCAAGATTCCTCTAGATTAAGAGTTGAGGTGCTACTATAACTCTCTTGGTTCAATAATAGTGTGAACTCAAACACAATATCAAGCATGTAATGAATGGGAAAGGAATAAGAGTATGCAATATATTAAACAATTCCAAGCATATATGATAATTAAGCACAAGTAAATATCAAGCATATAAAGATGTAAACAATTAAGAGCAAGTAAGATATAAACACATGTGAGTAGAGAGAGAAGCAATCGCAAATACGGGAGATTTATTTTGAGGTTTGAGCTACTTGCTTTACGTCTCCGCCTTCACCGCAATGAAGAATTTTCACTAAAAATGATCCCGCAAGATCACTTGGTGTCGCAACACCTACAACAAGCTCTCTCAAGAACTCTTGGACCTGCAGTCCCTCACTTGTTCCCGCAAGAACAATACACGCGAACCCGCAAGCTCGCAGAGGCCGCAACCTCTTCAACTCCTCCAAATTACAAAATGGAACACTTGCTGATCTCTTCTCTTGATCACAACAAATACTCTCACAAACAAGTATCCTAGAGGATAGATATAGCAATGAAAGGCTCAAGCTTGTGTGAGAAAACTAAATAGATTTTGTGGTGAAAAACTCAAGAAAATTCTTTTGAAAAGGTCAAAAAACACTCTTGATAAACTCTCTATTTGACGTGAAAGCTAAGCTCAAGAATTTGATGGAAAAACTCTGTTGATGATAGGAAAAATTATCTCTATAACTTGTTGAAAATCTTGTTTAAAAACTGGCACAAAAGACCCAAATAGATAGGCTGCAGAAAACTAGTCATTAGGGCCAGAATTGTCGGCCGGTCAATCGGCCTGTTGGCCGGTAAACGGTCAAATTATTGATCATTGGGGTTACCGGTTGACCGCCCGGTCGACCATACCCAAACACAGAGAGTCACAGCTCTCCGTCTGCGATCGCTTGGTCAAACGGCCTCTCCCCGAGAGTTGGTAGAGCCAGTCGGTCGACCACACTTGAGCTCATGCACCTTGTGCGCATCGGTCGACCGGTCGGTCGACAGAGCTAGCCTTCGGTCGACCGGTCCGTCAATCACAAGCAGCCCAAAAACCAGTTTTTAAAAATCCTTTAAATTCATATTAAATACCATAAAATCTTTATAAATCTCATAAAAATAAGTTCATTAAAATACTATGAAGTACAAATATGTATGATCAATAATCAACACATATTTCAAACAATTTAACTATTTTTAAGGTAAAAAAATGTAAGCTTAAACAAAAAACGGTATTTTTCAAAAACCAACTTCTAAACGAAAATCTAATTTTTTTTAAAACTTGTACAAATACAAAAATAAGGTATTGAAACATATTTAAAGTATAGTGTGTATGAAAATGATCCAATATACATAGTAAATAAATATACTTATTTTTGACAATAAGCTTCAAAATAAGTTTTGATAAAAACAAAACTTAAACACATGATATAAATTCATCAAAATAAGTTATCTAAACAATATGAAGTAACAATATATATAGATGAAATCCAATACACATATAAACTATGTAAATTTATTTTGATGAAATCTGTTCATAAAACTGAAAGATGTATTCTTTAAAACTCAAAACCAAAATTGTTAAATGAAAAACTTAAACTATTTAACATGAAAGATATCATAAATATTTTTTGTGTGTGTGTATATGAGCTTGAGCAATCCACAACTAATCTATCCTTTTCATTTTATCCTAAAATAAAAATCTTAAACTTACAAATATGAACTCAAGTCTTTTTGAAAATCTTCTCTTGAAAATATTCTTCTCTATCTTGACTTGATTCAAACTTGATCCAAACGAGTTAAACTCCTCTTTGAATACTTGATGCGATCTTGAAGCGCGAGCTCTTGAATCAACATGTGCTACCTTTAAAACTTGACTTCGAATCTTTTATTGAAACTAAAACCGACTAAGATCTTGATTAAATATCTGAGCTTAATAAACATAAGATCATTAGTATTATAACTACATAAGTTAATCATCATCAAAACTAGAGTGATTGGCCTTAGGCCAACAATGTCCCCATTTTTGATGATGACAAAACTAATGGAGTTATATATGCATGGATTAAATATGAGCTTCATGGAAGCTCCCCCTTAACTCATACATAGCATAAAGATATAGATATTTAATGAAACACTTAAAAACACACACACAAATACGAATAAACATGCATATATAAACTCTAAATTTCTCTCCCATATTTTGTTAATTCATCAACAAAGGGGTAAAGAGAAACAATGACAAATATATGTGCGATACAAATTCATGAAGAGGAGAGATTGTAAAGTAACCCCCTTGCATACATGCATTACATGAAGAAAGAGATGAGTATGCCCTAACCAGTGTAAGTATAATATACAATGTATAGATAGGATATTAAGCTTCTCCTACGCATGTGTACCACATAAAGAAAAGAGGTCAAGCTCTTCTTTATACACTACACTCATCATGAATCTATATATAGAGGAGATGTTAAGCTTCCCTTGCATATAAGCAATATATAACAAAATAAATTTTGAAAACTAATTAAAATAAATTTTGATACCACTTAAAATAAATTTTAATATTACTTTTAATCAACAAAATAAATTTTGATACCTCATGAAATCAACTAAATAAATTTTGATACTATTTGAAAACAAAAAAAAAATTTGATAAACTGATAGAAGATATAACACTTGTATATAAACATAAATGTTATCTTAACATAAACATGAAATCATTTTAAGTCAAAGAATTTTTCTTCTTTTTTTTTTTGAAATAATCACAAAACTAATACATAAGCTTGTTAGAAACAGGAGCAAATGTTTTGAAGTAAAAAATCAAGCTTAGTATGAAATCAATTTGTACTATAAAACATGTATGGTCAATGTAAAACAAGCACAATCGATCATATATATGTATGTATGTCAATGAAACTACCACTTGAAATTTAAAGCATACATATATAGGAAACATAAGTATACAAAAATGAAATATCATAAGAATCATGTATAACTCATAACATCCACTCTATCATGCACATGTTAAAAAAATATACAATGTGAGCATACAAGGCATGGTTGCCCAACCAACCGCCCTTGAAGGATAGAAGTTTTCAAAAATAAGATTCTGAAATTAGTTTAACATAAATTGAAAACACTATCAAGTGAAGAATAACTAGCTTAAAATAGTTTTGAAAACTAGTTAAAGATCTTTCAAATATGAAATCAATCATATATCTCTTGAAACATACTAATTATATAAAATTGACACTCAAGATCTATAAAGCACATAAATGAGCTCATGAAATAAAATCATGAGTAAACATAAAGGTGAGTGCTCAATGTTCATGTGAATAACATATTCATGAAGATAAAATAATAAAACTCAAAAATCAAAACCAGCATGAAATTCTTTTATCTCAAAAACACGATATATTTATAATCAAGTAAGAATCATCAAAATTAGGACATACAATGTACAATTAAACATAAAATGAGTACACAAATGAAATAAAACATGTATAGCATGAAAATCATGTATAACTCAGATTGTACATGTATAACACAAGTTTTGATAAAATTTACACATCAACATATGATATAAACATGTAAATCAATATATGTTTTAACTAAAACATATAAAAACATAAATCTATCAAAAGAAATATGCATATAAATTCATCTAAAAATATGAACATTATTTTCACAAATACATGCATAGCTAGGCAACTAACCAACTCAACTATAAGCCCAAAATAATATATGATGAAGTCAAAGTTACTACAGTAGCATGTAAGCATTTAAAATTATTTTTAAAAGTGGAGGATGAAATGGTTATCAATATGATGTCGCCAATTTATTTCTCCAAAATGAGGTGATCCTCCCACAAAACTCCTTGATAGCAATGCATCCATGATGTGTCCGTCAATCTCCGATTTGAATTTATTGAGGACAATGTATGAGATAGGTGTGGGGGAGGGTTCTAACATAACATAAATTTTCTTTTATTTAAAAAATAAAAAATTAACATTTTCTTTGCCTTTAAAAAAATTTTGAAAAGAGGAATAATATTTTGACATATTTTTTGTAAGAAATTAAGTCTATTTTAAGGAATAGGAAAATCATAATTAGGATTTCTTATACTTAGTCAAAATAAAATTATTTGTTTGATTTTTAGGGTTAGGAAGAAAACTTGGAAAAGTAATTTAGTCTTGATCTTTACTTTGATGAAATATGCAACTTTATAACACTTACACACTTAGGGTTCAAAATAAAGATTCTTATGCCTTATTAATATATATATATATATATATATATATATATATATATATATATATATATATATATATATATATATATATATATAATCCTCTGATTAAGCTAGGTAAATGCCTAATAAAGCATAAATATTCATGTCTAAAAGCGGTCCATATAATAAAATCCTTAGTTTTGGGCCTTGTTTGCTCGAGTCCTTAAATCCTTAGGGTGTTTTCTCAATCGGTGCCTTAAGACCGTCCGGTTTGAGTGTCACCGACTAAAGGCTCGTTACATGGACAGATTAGAAAGCCTAATAGAACTAAGGAATAATACCATCAAAATATAAAAAAGAAAATAAGACATAAGAATCAGAGTTAAAGAACCCCAAAAAAATTTCACGGTCACAAAGGTGCATATGATTTAGGGTAAAGTAATAATTAGATGAGAAATACAAGTATAACCCCTTACCGTGGTTGATAACAAGTTTTTGAATAGAGACTAAGTTTAGGAAGAAAATTTATATTTTCCTATAACTTACAAATTACTTGAACTCTTACAATAATACTTCAAATATTTTTCTTTTTCAAAATGCTTTTCGAAAATACTAACTCTTTATTTTTCTTTCTTTATGGATTTTGTGGGTGTAATCTACTGAAAACCCTCACGAGACAAAACTCGTCCTCAAGAGGTAACTTAGAGATTTAATGGCTTATTGCACATACTAAGTGCAACCATGATTCCTACGAAAGTGAGTTAGGTTAGCTATACTTTTTGTTTTGCTCGAGGACAAGCAAAGGATAGATGTGGGGATGTGGTCACACACGTGTGTTGCATGTTTTTATTGGCCCAAAGGCCATTAGCCCAATATCTCGATGTATATTTTGATGATAACAAACCATATTTAGTTATGTATTTAACATTTTGTTTAAAAGGATTTCAGGTTATAGAACAAGTTGATTTGACGGCTCCACGATCAAGACTCACAAGTTTGGACGCCGCTAAAGATTTGCATTCCAAGCCAAGCACGGTAGAAAGCTTCAGGATCAAGACTTTGAAGAAAAGACCAAGATTTGTATTTTACTTTTCTTTTTAGACATTTTGTCAAAACCTAGATGTTAGAAGTAGATTTATGGCATTGTCACTCACACACATTTTAGTTTGCTTCATGGCTTCAAAAAGAATTTCTATTTTAGATTATTTCCAACTTAGGTTTTAGAGTTAACATGTTTTGGAAATTAGTTTTAGAAATATCAAGTTTTGGAAAAATGATTTTTGGAAAAACAAGTTTTTGTTAAAAGGATTTTTCTATCAAAATGATATAACATGTTTGAGTATTGATCTATGATCATACTCTTAGGTTTAATAAGTCTAGTACCTCTTTTATAAAGATCCTTAAACCTTAAAATCAAAACCCATTTCCTTTTTCTGGTTTCTGCAGAGTCTGTTTTTCAGACCTGACAGAGGCCGGTCGACTGCTCGGGTCGACCGACGTGCACCACTGTGCATGTGTGCACGTCGGCCGACCGCTCGGGTCGACCGGGCACCTGACAGTGCTTTCTGTTTGTTTGCCCCGGTCGACCGCTGTCCCCTAACGGTCACAAATATGACCGTTGACGGTCGACCGGCAGTTGTCAGAAAAGTCTGACAGACTCCAACAGCTATATTTTTCTGACTGTTTTTGTTGGGATCTTCACCAACGAATTTCTCCACCAGTTTTACCCTGTCTTTCATCCCCTATAAATATGTGGTCACTTCAACATGATAAGACAATAATTTTCACAACAATTTTACAAGTGATTTTTCAAGCTTTCATTTTAGCAAAAGATTTCCAAAGCCAAAATTTTCAAACACCCTCTTGAAGCTAACTCCTCTACTTCACTCTAGTTTTGCACTTTACAATCCCAAGTTCTACTTCTACATTTTGGTTATAGGATTGTGCTAAGTGAGCTATTTGTGATCAAGTGTGATCATCTTTCTTCTTGAGCGAAGTTGTAGAGGCATCAGCCTCAAGCGAGCGAGTGTGCTCCGGGTGGTGTTGCGGCATCACGAGAGATCGGACAAGTGTGTCCTTGTATTGGCGATCCAGTGGGATCAACAATAGTGGAAATCCTTCAAGTGTGAAGGCGGGGACGTAGAGCGTAGCTCGAACCTCGGAAACATATACTTGTGCTTGCGTTTGCTCGAATTTTCTCTAAACTCAAACTCCTTTATTTCTTGCACTACTTATTGTGTTTATTATTACTAGTCTTTTAATTTGAGCAATTTGTTAAGTAGAATTTTTAATTCCGCATTATTGTCATATTTCATATAGCCATCACCTATTCACCCCCCTCTAGGTGATTTCAGTTTTCATATCATATGTGGCACATTTCTGTATTTTTATTTAAATAAATTCTGTTATTAATGTATTTTAAGGTTCAGTGGCGTGCAGGGTAATTACGGAAGAAAAGACAGAGAATGACAGATTTATCCAATAAAATTCAGAAGTTCAAAAGAAAAGAGATCGATTCGAAAGAAAATTTTGCAGAAGCTGTCTTATCTGAAGACCGGGTGTATCAGATGAGATAAATACCAAGTAAATTAAAGCAAAAATAAACTTTTGAAAACCCCAATCGATTTCGCTGAAGATAAATGGATATCTCATCAATTATAGAAGACAAATTAAAAATTCAAGAGGATAAATGTATAGAGAGAAGATCAATAGATGAGATGAGGCAATCATATTTGGAGATAAGAAGGAAATCTAAGTAAATTTGGAGTTCTAAATCAATTTAGACTCGGATTCAGACTGTATACGTTTTAGTATTTTAATCATAATTTTCGCTACCGAAACTCAAATCTGATGATTTAAGATGATTCAGAAAGAAGACTTAAATGCTACAATTCTTATTTTGATCACTCTTTTCAATTCTATCAGTTGATAAGTAATATTCCGTAATCAACACGCCAATAAGCTACATATCAGAATTGAATTTTCACATAAAATTCTGAATAAATCAAATCAAGTTTGGAGATAATGGGAGGGTTCGAATTCAGAAATAGCTAGCTCTCCCTATCTCTCCACTCGTCCCCTATCCATTTTTACCTTATAAATACCCCACACATCAGAGGCAGAGGGATGATCAAGCAGAGAGAGTTAGGCTATTCTATAGTTTGTAACTTAGTTTTTTTATGTTTTTTATGTAATTTTTGTTTTATTTATATAACTGAGAGGAGAGGAGAGTTTCATTGAGAAATGAGAGCAAAGCTTGTACTTGTTGGCCCGGAGGCCTTCCTCTCTAGTTTTAATGATGATTAACTCATATAGTTATGTTTACTAATTATCTTGTGATTTTAGTTACAGATCATTGATCAAGATATTAGTTGGTGATTGCTTCAAAAAGAGGAGTTTGGAAGCTTTCACATGGTGATTCCAGTGCCCGAGCTTCAAGATCACTCATTTGCACTCGGTGAATCAAGTTTTGGGACCAAGCCGACTTGAAGATTGAAGATCATCAAGAAGACTTAGGTATCCTAGTGTTTAGTGTGTTTTAGATCCATTTGTAAAGATAAGAATAGTAGATATGCTCAAGTGCACAACATACACACGTTTTATGTTTGGATATTAGTTTTTCGGTTTTTGTTTAACCAATATTTGTTTTTATGAATAGTTGATCAAAACAAGTTTAATTGGTTTATGTATAGTAGTTTTATTCTATACATGCATGCTTAACTTTTAAACAAACTTATTTTGACTATCCTATTCATGTAGTGAAAAATCCAAGTTTGATAAAATACAAGTTTTGGTTTTTGGTAAAAATGTTAAAACACAAAAATAGTTTCATATGCTTGATATTTGAGCTAAACTTTTTATCACATGTTTATGTATCAATGCAAAATGATAAAACTATTTTGGAGATTTTTACAAGACTTAAAAGAATTTTTAGAAATATGTTTACATGTTTTTCTGACCCAGTTTCTGACCCAGACTATGACTGACAGGCCAGGTCGGCCGACCGGACGGTCGACCGAACCAAGGGCCAGTCGACCGTTGCGATCGACTGACGTGCACAGCCCTGTGCACGTTTGTCAGACACAGGGCCGGTCGGCCGGTCGGCCGACCGTATCAGAGAGCCTTGCTCTCTGTATCTGGGCGGTCGACCGAGTGGTCGACCGGAGCAGAGAAGTTTGCTCTCTGTATCTGGGCGGTCGGCCGTGCGGTCGACCGTATTGCCCCAACGGTCATATTTCTGACCGTTGGCGGTCGACCGGCCGGTCGACCGCAGGCCTGCCAGGCTGCCAGATCAGCCTAACAGCTAGTTTTTTGTTTGGGCTATAAATACCCCATTTCTTGGGGGTTTTGTATAAGATTTTCTAGAGCAAAAATTTCCCTATTCTCTGGTTTTAAAAACAAGTTTTCAAAAGTGTTTAAGTGCCAAAAAGATCAATCTTATTTGTTTTAAATGTTTTGTTTATTTTCAAGGAAAATAGGTTTTTGGGAATTGGTTTCTTGTTCTTCATTTCTATATCAATTTGATATTTTCTCAAGAGATTTTCTTTGATCAAAACACTTGTTTTTCCACACTTGAGCTATATCTTCTATCCTAATCTATTTAGGACCTTTGTTTTGTGGAAAAGAAATTGTTTGAGGTTGTTGAACCTCCAAGTTGTAAACCCTCCTTGTATTTGTGTATCCCTCTTTGGTAGAGGTTGATCGGAGTGGTATTGGTTTGGATCCCTCTTCGGTAGAGGTGATTGTGTTTGTTGTTGGCTACGGGCCTTATCCTCTTCGGTAGAGGTGGATTGTGGTTGTATTGCCTCGGTGGCATTGTACGGTTGAGAGCGGAGTTCGGTACTCCTTTAGTGGATTAGAAATCCTTCTCGTGAAGGTGGGGACGTAGAGCTAGGGGCTCGAACCTCGAAATATATCATTGTGTTTGCGTTTGATCCATTATCTCTAAACTCTCTCTCTTTTATTTGTGCAAAGCATCATTCTTAGCATCATATCATATTTGCTTGTGTTGCCTTGCATCTTTCATATTGCTTATCATCCTTATATGCTTGGCTTGTTTGTGTGTGCCTCACTTGTACTTAACCACAAGAGCTTTATATAGCAGTTCAACTCATATCTAGGGGAATTAACAGGAGTTAGTCCAGAACCCTTCACGGGGAATTCGGCTACACTTGTGTGTTGTATTAAGTGTGTTGCAAAATTATTTTAAGCTTCCGCATTTAGCGCATTTAGGTTATAGATTAGCATATCACCTATTCACCCCCCTCTAGGTGATTTACAATTGGTATCAGAGCCTACGCTCCTGATACTTAGGCTTAACATCCTAGGAGTGAGATCCTTGTTTAGCTAATCTAGACATTTGCATTTGCACATTTCACTTGTTTGCACACATATAGTTTACATCCATGGACTTCATGACCCCACCTATGTTTGACCCTTCTAACATTCTTGTTTGGAAGACTAGGATGTCCATATACCTCCAAACCCTAGGTTATAAGGTTCACCTTGCCATTACCAAGGATCCTTCCTTAGTGATAGCAAGCATATAGAGGCCAATGCAATAGCCCTAGAAGCACTTAGAGCATCACTTTATAAAGATTATTTACATGTGTTTGCTCACTATAATTCAGCTTTTGCAGTTTGGAGTATTTTGACTTCTCCCGAGCTACCAAAGATTATCGAAAAGAAGAGAAGATCTAGAAGAGATTAGTCCGAAGAACATTGCTTCATGGTTCAAGGGAATGACTCCCTTAAGGTACACTCGGACACTCAACTAGATGCTAGTTCTAATTCATATTGCAATGAATGTTTAGAGGCACAAGCTATGAATGATGAACTTGCTAGAAATTGTGAAAATTTGATTTCTAAATACAAAACATTGAAAAATGAGAATCTTGTTTTAAAAGAAGAAAAGAAAATTTGTCATCTAAAATTGAGATTGTTTTGCAAGAGAAGGAAGAGATTTCTAGTGAATGTGACTCACTTAGATCTCAACTTAATCTTGTTTTAAAAGAAAATGATTTGTTAAAATCTAAAAATGATTGTGATGATGTGTTGAAGAAAAATGAATGTTTATCTTCAAAAGTTGATGTTGTTTTAAAAGAGAATGTTGCTTTGAAAAATAAAATTATTTCTATTTCAAATGATTTAAATGTTTGTTTAAAGAAAAATGAAGTTTTACAAAATAAGATTGATTCACATGTTTGCCATGCTAGGGTAGTTTCACCTAGATCACCCATTACATGTACCTCTTCTTCTAGAATTAATGATGATATTTGTTTGCTTAAGAAGAGTGTAGATTGTTTGGGCTCCACTTTGAGCCAATGTGTTGTGGGTCATACACGTTTGGAAACTTTGTTTCGAAAGAAACAAGTTCCATCTTTTCATGCACACCCTCCACGGCATACACATGCTTCTCACGAACACCATAACACGATGTATGCTCATGTGTACACTTGTACACATTGTGGACGTAAGGGCCACCTTACTAAATTTTGCTTTGATAGATTACATGATGTAAATTTAGCAAATAAATTTGTTTGGTTAGAGAAGGTACTAACCCCCATGGACCCAAAAAGATATGGGTACCAAAGACCACCCCTCTTATTTATGATGTAGGTGTGGGCTCTCGCATGACGTGAGAGTAGCAGTACCTTGGAGTGGATGCGTTCCGAGCTTCATGGAAATCATTTGGATGCATCACTTTCAAGGAAAGTTTGGTGGAAGGACCACCATGTTTTGGAGACAAGGAGAGTTGCTTCTTCAGTTTTGGTGACAATCCTTTACTCCCGTTTTATTTACATGCTTTTCATATTCATTGTTTATAAACATGTTTTGTTGTTTATAGATTATTTTATAAATGCCATGATTATTAGACTCTTGACATACATGTACAGTATTTGAGACAACCATGTTTAATATGGACTATTATTTTGTGTTCTCACCATTTGTTTAGCTATCATGTTTATCATAAGTTTAATAACATGTGGATCTACATAATAATCATGTTTATATTTCTTCATGATGATTTATATCCCGTTTTATGCTTCATGATTTGAATATATGTTTAAATGTTAGTTTCATTAAGACTAGGTATATATTTGTGCATATAGTGGGCCACAAATAAATCTATATATGTTTGAGCTTGAATGCTTATTTGAACTCATTAGATGTGCTAGTATAGTCTAGTTTTGATGATTCATGCATTTTAAACTTGTATTCCCATTTTTAGATTTGTTTCTGTTTTTATGTTTGTATGTTTAACTTCATGTATATGTCCATTTGATCCAAATTATTGTTTATACATATACATCCTTTGAGCCACGTGCCTTCATGCATATATCTTTGTGGACTCGTTGTGTTTTGGATATGTATGTATACTTTAATTTGTATAGGACATACATATACCTTGAAGATTAAATAGTTTTGATGATTTTTAGGTTTTCATGTTTTAAGGAATTTTGAGCTTAATTGTCGATTTTCATAATTATATGTTTCACATAACACTTGCACACTCATCTCTTTTAAAATGTTTCTCATGATTGTGTTTTTCATGAGTATGTATGAGCTTAATGGATTTTGAGTGGTTAGTGCCATGTGGATTTCATGTTTCATGAAAAATAATTTTGTTTTATTCCCTACTTGAAGGATTTCGTACTAGTTTACAAATTTTTCAATAACTAGTTACAATATTCTTCATATGGTAGAGTTTTTCAAATATACTATAAATTTCAAACCTATTTTTTGAAAACCCCTACCATCCAAGGGCGGTTGGATGGGAGATCATGCTCTTGTATGTTTTATAGTGAAAATCATTTTAAACTTGAACATGATTGGGATGATAGGTTATGAGATATACATTTGAGCCTATTGTTGTTTCAATTGGTATCATTGGATTCTTTCAATCGGTATCAATTTTGACCTTTCTTGTATACTCATATATGTTTGTATGTATGTATGCTTTCTAGTCCAAGAATATCAATTTCAATTGATATCTATTTTTCATACATATATATGTTTGTGTTTATGCTAAGCTTGAGCTTCAATTTTGTTTCAATTGATTAGTTCTCAATTGCTTTTCAATTGGTATCTCATTTCAAGCTTACGCATTGTTTTTGTTGGTATTTCATAAAGGGGGAGAAAATTCGATTTTCATATTTTCAATTGGTATTTGTATCTCCACTCCCTAGCTTTATGATAGAAAATAAAAATTTTAAATTGATATCATATACTTAAAAAGAAAAATACTCTTTTTTATATCAAGATGTTTATTTGAATGTTTTAAAATTGGTATCTGAAAATTTTGTTTAAAGAAAAATTCAAAAGTTTTGAATTGTATTGCCTATATGCAAGGAGAGCTTAACATCTCTTCTACATATAGATTCATGATGAGTGTATCTTGTATTGAAGAGCTTGACAATCTCTTCTTTATGTGGTACACGTGTGTAGGGGGAGCTTCACATCTCCTCTTATGCATTGCATAGTGTACGTTATGTGAATTAGGGCTTGTCATCCCTCCTTCATGTAATGTATCTATGTAGGGAAGCTTCACATCTTCCTCTTCATGAATGTATATAGCATATACCATTTATTGATCTATGTTTACTTTCAATTGGTATCAAGATGCTACTTTGACATATGGTACCTTAATTGATTGTCACCCCTATTTGGTTTTGTTTTGTTTTAGACAAAAAGGGGAGAACATTGTTTTATTAACCCTTTGTTGATTCTTTATTTCGAACAAAAAGGGGGGAGAAAAATTTATTGATTTGGTTTTACCCCTTATTGATGATTGTTTCTTTGTATTAAAAAGGGGGAGAAGATTTTGTTTTTGTTTGGTTTTTACCCTTTTGTTGATGATTGACAAAAAGAGGGAGAAAGATTTTGGTTTATATATGCATATTTATGTTTTGCATATATTAAGTTTAATTTAGTTTAATTTTAATTGGTATCTAGAACATGTTTTGTTTTGAAACCTTTCATTGTGTATCTAGAGCCTTTTATTGTTTATGCATATCTATGCATTCATATTTAAGAGCCTTCATTGCATATTCATTATGTTTATTTGTTTTATGCATGAGTTAAGGGGGAGCTTCTTTGAAGCTTAACTTTAATCCATGCATATATAACTCCATGAGTTTTGTCATCATCAAAAGGGGGAGATTGTTGGCCCGGAGGCCTTCCTCTTTAGTTTTGATGATGATTAACTCATGTAGTTATGTTTACTAATTATCTTGTGATTTTAGTTACAGATCATTGATCAAGATATTAGTTGGTGATTGCTTCAAAAAGAGGAGTTTGGAAGCTTTCACATGGTGATTCCAGTGCCCGAGCTTCAAATCACTCATTTGCACTCGGTGAATCAAGTTTTGGGACCAAGCCGACTTGAAGATTGAAGATCATCAAGAAGACTTAGGTATCCTAATGTTTAGTGTGTTTTAGATCCATTTGTAAAGATAAGATAGTAGATATGCTCAAGTGCACAACACACACACGTTTTATGTTTGGATATTAGTTTTTTCGGTTTTTGTTTAACCAATATTTGTTTTCATGAATAGTTGATCAAAACAAGTTTAATTGGTTTATGTATAGTAGTTTCATTCTATACATGCATGCTTAACTTTTAAACAAACTTATTTTGACTATCCTATTCATGTAGTGAAAAATCCAAGTTTGATAAAATACAAGTTTTGGTTTTTGGTAAAAATGTTAAAACACAAAAATAGTTTCATATGCTTGATATTTGAGCTAAACTTTTTATCACATGTTTATGTATCAATGCAAAATAATAAAACTATTTTTGGAGATTTTTACAAGACTTAAAGAATTTTTAGAAATATGTTTACATGTTTTTCTGACCCAGTTTCTGACCCAGACTGTGGCTGACAGGCCAGGTCGGCCGATCGGACGGTCGACCGAACCAAGGGCCAGTCGACCGTTGCGGTCGACTGACATGCACAGCCCTGTGCACGTTTGTCAGACACAGGGCCGGTCGGCCGGTCGGCCGACCGTATCAGAGAGCCTTGCTCTCTGTATCTGGGCGGTCGACCGAGCGGTCGACCGGAGCAGAGAAGTCTGCTCTCTGTATCTGGGCGGTCGGCCGTGCGGTCGACCGTATTGCCCCAACGGTCATATTTTTGACCGTTGGCGGTCGACCGGCCGGTCGACCGCAGGCCTGTCAGGCTGCCAGATCAGCCTAATGGCTAGTTTTTTGTTTGGGCTATAAATACCCCATTTCTTGGGGGTTTTGTATAAGATTTTCTAGAGCAAAAATTTCCCTATTCTCTGGTTTTAAAAACAAGTTTTCAAAAGTGTTTAAGTGCCAAAAAGATCAATCTTATTTGTTTTAAGTGTTTTGTTTATTTTCAAGGAAAATAGGTTTTTGGGAATTGGTTTCTTGTTCTTCATTTCTATATCAAATTTGTATTTTCCCAAGAGATTTTCTTTGATCAAAACACTTATTTTTCCACACTTGAGCTATATCTTCTATCCTAATCTATTTAGGACCTTTGTTTTGTGGAAAAGAAATTGTTTGAGGTTGTTGAGCCTCCAAGTTGTAAACCCTCCTTGTATTTGAGTATCCCTCTTTGGTAGAGGTTGATCGGAGTGGTATTGGTTTGGATCCCTCTTCGGTAGAGGTGATTGTATTTGTTGTTGGCTACGGGCCTTATCCCTCTTCGGTAGAGGTGGATTGTGGTTGTATTGCCTCGGTGGCATTGTACGGTTGAGAGAGGAGTTCGGTACTCCTTTAGTGGATTAGAAATCCTTCTCGGTGAAGGCGGGGACGTAGAGCTAGGGGATCGAACCTCGAAACATATCCTTGTGTTTGCGTTTGATCCATTATCTCTAAACTCTCTCTCTTTTATTTGTGCAAAGCATCATTCTTAGCATCATATCATATTTGCTTGTGTTGCCTTGCATCTTTCATATTGCTTATCATCCTTATATGCTTGGCTTGTTTGTGTGTGCCTCACTTGTACTTAACCACAAGAGCTTTATATAACACCTCAACCCATATCTAGGGAATCAAGAGGAGTTAGTCCAGAGCCCTTCACGGGGAATTCGGCTACATTTGTGTGTTGTATTAAGTGTGTTGCAAAATTGTTTTAAGCTTCCGCATTTAGCGCATTTAGATTATAGATTAGCATATCACCTATTCACCCCCCCTCTAGGTGATTTACAGTACTGAGGGTGACACCAGTATAAGTAAGTCATTTCTTTTATCTGTAATTTGAATCAAATCGAGGTTTCTTTTCTTCTTTACTCTTATTTTTTTTGCTTCTCTCTTCTGTTTTTGTGAATCCAAATGACTCTGATAGCTTCGAAGTTGCCTTGCTCTTGCTAGTGTCGTTGATGGCTTATGGTGATGGATAGCCATTTCTAGGTAGTGTAGCTTGCCCTTTCATTTCGTAGTGTAAATCGAGAATGGGGAAGATCCTATTTGTCATACTTCGTTCGCCTTCAAATAAAGGTACATCGTCGATATGGGTCAAAGGTAAGCAGACGCCGAAGAGGCAAGTAACTTTTTTTTTTAAGGTTTAATTTTCTTTCTTTTAATTTTAGTTTAGATCGCCAACATCGCCATCTCTCAACTCTATTTTTCACTTTCTTTATACGAAATCATTTTTATTTTTCTCCACCTTCTCTATCTACCACTTTCTTAACAATTTAACATAACTTATTTTTCTTTTCAAGAACTGAAAGAAAAACCTTAACCATTTTTTGTGAATTAAAGAGAACTTATAAGTTTCCATCGCTTGTCCCTCCTTGTGGATCACGACCCGTATAGCCACTCGTTGTAGCGATAGCATTGAGCACTTGCACTTCTTTTCTGTATTCTTGAAATTTTGTATTTTCTGTGTGCAGATTTTCCCTCAATCATCGCCGACTCTCGTCACGACTTTGTTTCCACGTATTTTAGGAAGCGAGGCATGATAACATTCAAGAAGCTAGTACAAAAAATTAGAATGTGCTGCCTCAGAGATGTTACATGCGCTGAAAGTGGAGTTTATCTCATCAGGAGGAGTATATTTTTCAAGGGGAGAATTTGTTTGTACATTTTTCTTAGCTATGATTTTTTCACTTGGTTTTCCTAACAAGATTTTAATGAGGTATGCCAAATATTGTGGTTAAAAATGTTGTACTTTTTTTTTTCCTTCGCTAGATTTTTTTCCCACAGGGCTTTTGCTAGCAATGTTTTAACGAAGCACATTCTCATAAGGGACATCCAATAGGGAGTGTTGTAAATAATGATATATATGAATGTCCCTACACCTTTCACTATTACTACCACCATAAACCTTCACCATTACTTTCACCATGATTCTCACCATGTAACTTTCACTATTACTCCCACTATGTTCATAATTAAGAGAAGTCCTTTAATCTTTCTCTCACATATGTTGTAACTTATGTCTTCTCATCTTCCTCTTGTATATTCTTATAAATAGTGTGTAGATAATTGAATAAAATGTAAGGAATAATATTTTTCTCTGCTCATATACTGTGTGTAAACTGTTAGTTTATTATTTGTTTCATTCCTCCAAATTTCATAATAGTTTTTGATTATTATTTATTTGTATAGTGTTAAAAACTTATAAATGATACGAGGACGACACAATACCCACACAGGAAAAGTGGGGTTTGACGATGGTGCATCGAGAACAGGTGCACGTAGGATTCCCGATATGCTCGAGAGAGAGAGAGAGAGAGAGAGAGAGAGGAAGAAGGAAAAAAAAAAAAAAAGGCAGAGAAACCAATTATCCCCGGTGGGACCCATGCGGCGCGTCCTGAGATAACGTTCCCCAACGTAATAGAGTATTATTATTTCCATTTTTGAATTTGCATTTACTCGTTTTTCCCGCTCACCCCCGAATTCAACCCAAGGAGCGGGCCACACTCCCCGCTTCCCTTTCCCTTTATATGACTCGTTATTTTCAACCAAAATCAATAACCATTCGCGATCCCAAACGATCCTTCGATTCGAGACTCGAGAGAGGAAAATTTTCGATGGAAACAGCTAAAAAAGAGCAATCCCTCGCCATGGTATCGTTCTCTAGCTCTCAATTTATATAAAGAACGAAAAAGTTCTATTTTTTTGGTTGAATTTACTCTGATATTTTGATGATCCTTCAGTGGTTTCGTCGGGATCGAAGCTGCGGTACCCGCTCCGATCCAGCGCGAGATCGAAGCCGGCGATCGCTGATGCGCCGGAATCCTCGGGTTCTAGAAGGTCCGATCCATTCTCTTTCTTGCGATTTTAGTTTGGGGCTTTGATTCGATTTCAATTTTGTTAATTGTGGTTTAGAGTTTGGGGGTATTTGATTATTATGTTCGAATCACTCTTTTTCTGTGGAAAGGAATTCAGATGCCTTTTATAGAGCATTATAAAACCTAGAATCATGAGATTGAGGCAACCTATTGACTGATGCTATGTAGTTTCATTATTTGCACTATTTTTTTTTTTAAACAAAAATGAAAACATTGAAATTAATTCTATTGATGATCTTGGGTGTTTTCTCTTTTGATCACACATCAAAAGAAAAATATTTGGCATGGTGTGTGTCCTTTAATAAGATTTGGTACTTGATGGCCTAGCTAACGATATCTGCCCATCTACCTGAGAATTATTTAAAAATGGTCACAACTTGCTAAACATTGATTGCAGAATTGAGAATATCACTGGACTAATGATTACTGATTGCATTATTCATCGAGTTCTATTTCTTAAAGAGTACATGGATGAGTATATACAGTTAATGGTGGGTATATTGTGATTATTTTCAACCTCTGTGTGATTATTATCTTTGCAAAGATGGAAAGGTGGAACATTTCTTTTCTTTCTTGAGGGGAAGAAAAGGTGGAACATGATAACCCTCCCAAAATATCCAATTATTACTGTAGAAATTGTTTAGCTAATATAGTGATACATAATTAAAAAGATAATGGAGCATCATAATAAGTCTTGCCCGGGATGATGAGAAATGTTAATATCCAGTTGAAACCTTTGTCCTGGAAGTTATTTGGATATGTCTTTTTGGAGAATGTTGCATGTAAATGAGAAAGTAATAAATTTGGAGGTTTGGGAGTATGATTCTAATACACCTTGTTTTACATTAATGGCATATTTGCTAAGGGTTATTAACAAAATTGGACAAATGAACTTATTGTTTCATGATTTTTCTTTTGGGGAAGGGTCAATGCTAGAGTTTTAAAGAAAACTAGGCAGGTCAGCAAACTTCATAAGCCACCATTTTATTACATAGTTTTTTTTTGAATATGAAATTTTATCGACGTTTGAGAGTTTTCTTTTCCATTTGAATCTTGTTAATGATGAGGTACAGTATATAACAGGTAGAGGGTTATATGGAATCCTGAATGACACACAGACATAATGAGGTCTTAGTTGTCACTAATAAGGATACGCTTTCTTCGGCCAAGTAGAGTACTCTTCTAAAAGATGTAGTGGAAAGTAGAGTACTCTTCTAAAAGATGTAGTGGATAGTGAATTTTTTTTTTTTTTGAGAGAGAAGGATACTGAATATTTCTTAGAGATAACAATCCATGGTTGATGGTATCTATGGATCAGTCTTGCTTATGTCAAAGGATAATCCAGGCTAGTGTTTTGGGTAAGGTGTTGTGAACAGATATATCTCAGCAAAGGTGATTGCATTCAATATCTAAAAATTAAATTGACTGTGAGATAGGGTATCTCATTGTGATTGAACAGGTATAACTAATCATTATGATTTAGAAGTTGCCTGAGACATTGTATCTCTCCCACTGTTAATTGAACATCATGCTGTCCGGGTCACCTGACCTAAGTGGCCGTTACTTGGTTTTTTTTTCTAGGTTATTGGCATTGTGTCATAAATTTTTGCCTACAAGAAAAGTTGCCTGTGTTGCTCATATTACATTTGCTCTTATCATTTTCATCATCTGTCTTGACTTCGGATGCAAACTTGATATTTGTAAACTAATGCTTAAAACATAGCCCATTTCAATGTTAAGTAATTGTTGACATATTTTTAGTGAGCTGTCATTTTAGTTATTTATACGATACAACCCTCTAGTTCTACTTATGAGAGACCATTCAGCATCTTTTAGTGAGTCTCTATTATAAGGAGTGTGCCAGGAAATTATCATATAACCACAAGATTGAAAAAGCTTCGCCTAGAAGTTGGCACTACTATTTGTATGACGCTTTGCAACTTCAGCTGTTTCTCTGGTACTGAATCTAACTTCTTGCAGTTTCATTGAAAATTCTTGCTAGGTTATATATTGGAGATCAAGCCTATAATCTGACTCCATACTTAGACTCGAGTTATTTCTCAAAATTTCAAATATCTGCAATTATGCACCGCCTTCTACAGTTTGAAAATTATTGTTTGACATCAAGTTATTGCAAGTCCTCCGCTACAGCAAGTACTGCAGATGTTCTATTATGTCCATGAATTTGTTTGATCTGACGATTACCTTCTGTGATACAATAATTAGGGCAAGGCCTCCATCAAGTGTTAGCCAGAGTGTGGGTGTTCTGGATCTTTCTGCGAAAGACAAATCTACAAAACCTCCACGAAGGCTCTCAATACCAACCAAGTCTACATTTAGCCCTCACCAAGCATCTCTGGGAAGCATTACACCTATATCAGAAACCCGACTTAACAGGTCAAATGTTCGGGGAAAAGTGATACACCACTGTCTGAAGCTTCGAGTTCTGCTAGCAGGCGAAAGTTCTGTGTGCTGTCATCTGTTTCTTACTGGTTGACACAGATTAAACTCTCTGAATCAGCTTCTAAGCACTCAATTTCCCTTGGTTTCTTCAAGCTTGCACTGGAGGCAGGATGTGAGGTGTGTACCTCGACACCCTTTTGTTTCTTTACTTTGCTTTCCTGCAGTCAATATTCTCGACTCATGATAAAGATTTGCCTACCTTTATGCATAATAACAAATAAATTTTCGTGGTTTGTCTTGGTAATCTTTTTGAACTTGTGATGGTTTGACTTGGTCTACCGGTTTAATGTTCATGACTTATGATAAAGATTTGCCTACTTTTATTTATAATAACAAATATATTTTTTGAGGTTTGTCTTATTATTTTTTTCAAACTTGTGATGGTTTGAAGTGGTCTAGTGGTTTAATAGTCATGACTCATGATAAAGATTTGCCTATCATTATAAAATATATTTTTTGGGTTTGTCTTAGTAATCATTTTGAAATTGTGATGGTTCTTCTTGGTATAGTGGTTTCATTTGTCTTGCTGAAAAAAAAAAAATGGCTATGTGTTTGCATCTTACAGTTTACATACATGCGTATACATGAACACTAGCTTTAATCCTTTTAACCACAAACTTTGAATGTGCAACAGTGCAAATCAGTGTATTGAGCTCTGTGAAAATATGTAATTAATTATAAGCTTAAAGAGCAAGGGCACTTGTATTTATTTTTCCTATTACAGTAGATTAAAAAATATTGACTTATTGAGATTGCAGGTCATTGTGATGTTGAAAGTGAATGATATTTAGTTGGATTTCATTTAGCTATTTTGGTTATTGGATGTGTCCGTTGTTTCTCTAATACGGATACAAGTATTCATATGTTTTGAATTGTTGTGTAATTATATGGTAACACTCATTTACTTCTTAATCAGTTTTAAAGGTGGTCACATGATAAATTAGAATCAATAACCCAATCCTTTCTGGAAGGCTTATTTCATGCCTAATCTGAGACAATTTTTATGTACTACTATTGGATGGCAATATCTAACATTGCAGACATTAATTTGTCTTACCTCCAAGCTTGACATATTTTTTTAATGTTCTATCTTCTGCAGCCTCTGACCCGGATAAGGGAGGAGCTGAAATCATATGTGCGCAGGCACAACCTTTTAGCAGAACGAGAAGAAGCGGCAAAAGACATACTTCAGAGCTACAACATTTTAGAAGACTTTGAACAGCTTAAACTTTCTGAGAACAGTTCTCTGTCACAGGAAGAAGAAACCTTTGCTTCAAATCAAGATGCTTGCAGCTCTTCTGCTTCTACAGGAGAGGGGAACCTGAAACCCAAGTCACTGATTTCAAATGCTCTCACTGTTAACAAGAAAGAAATGGAGAAAAGAGAGTGCCTGTGGCTAAGGACAGGGCTTCAATTGTCAAGAATCCAAGGCATCTTGTTGCTGTGAAAGATGCTAATGTTAATAATACGCAGAAGAAATCTCAGAAGCCAAGGAGGGCTGAGTCTAAGAGTGGAAATGCAAAGGTCAAGGGTTCAACTAAGGAATCTGTCAGGAAGGAAGGAGGTAACAAATTTAAGCACAGAAAACTATCTTTCATTTCCCAAATAAATTGATACGGTGGATTGTAGTTTATGCACGATCTGGATGTATGTGGTTGTGTTTTTTTTAAAAGAAAAAACAATGTCATGTCCACAAAATTTAACACTTTCAACACATACAAAACCTTTCAATTTGATATGCCTTTATACATGAAAATCTACATGTAAGGCAGGATACTAGGAATGACTATAAAAAAATAGATCCATAAGTTTAATGGATATTTGGATTAGCGCTTGATGGTTTATCCGCTGTTACATGTTTCTTATGCCATTGTTGCTTCCTGTGATCCAGCTGATCCTGTGCCCGCGGAGGAGGTAACATATGAAGATAAAGACATAGTAGACAATAAAGAGAACATGGTATGATAATTCTATTGATTAACTGTTCCTCTTTTCTTTCTTTCCCTTTTGTCGTTGATGATATTAGTAGACTTATGAATGATGAATAATGATCTAAGGGTGGGCTATTGTTTTCTTGTTTCCTTCTTATGGGATAATGATACTAGAAGACCATTGAAACAAGAGAATGCCATATTGTTTTCATACTAATTATTACTCTTATCGCTATTCGTTCTAGTGTAACATATCTCGACGATATTGTTATTGCGCTGTGTAGGATTCCCAGTCCACGGATGGAGCAGTGCTGAAGGAAGAAATTGAGACAAGTTAAGCCATACACCATCATCAAACTTTTATTTGCTGAAAGTGCAGATAGCATCCATTGTCTGTCTCCGCAGAAAACTTTAAGCTTGTTGCTGTTGGTATTTTTGTTTATATGATCCATATTTTTGTTATCAAAAGATCAACATTGAGAAAGAACGGTAGCGTGCTTTTAAGAATGAGTGTGGTGCTTAGGTTGTGGTTGAGTGTGATGATGTAGTTCTGCTATTGTCTTTGATCAACTTGAGTGCCCTGCTATTTGTAAAGTTGGCTGTTGGATTTTTGCTCCTTTAGTTCTTAATTGTGGTTATCATGATTTCTTCTGCCTTTTTTCTATTATCGTAGAAATCAGCATCTCGAAAGAATTCATTATATAGTTTTATCTGCAGAAATCTAGCATGAATTCATTCTATATTTTTCTTTTCTTTTTACTACATTATATAACAACAACTAAGCCATTTCTCCCTAGTATTTGGGTAGGCTACATGAACCGAAAGATCCGGATCGGGCATATGGATCAGCTTTCTCTACTCATTACTATCGAGCAATATGCCTTCACTAGGACCTTTAGCCTTTATATCTTGTCGTATTACCTCCATTAATATTTTCTTTGGTCTCTCTTGTGCTCTTTTAATTTGCCCTAATTTGATACGTTCTACTCGCCGAACTGGCGTATCTATAGGTCTACGTCGCATATGATCAAACCATCGTAGGCGATTTTCTCTCATCTTCTCTTCTATAGAGGCTACGCTTGTCTTAGTACGAATATCCTCGTTTCTCATTTTATCTCTTCTCGTATTACCACACATCCAACGAAACATGTACATCTCTATTACAATCTTCTAGGCATGGTATCTCTTTATAGCCCAATATTCTGTGTCATATAACAAAACCGGCTTAATAGCAGTCCGATAAAACTTTCCCTTCAGCTCAACATTCTTTTTACTACATTATAATTTTCATAAATTGGTAGAAACTGCACTATCTCCGAACTGTGTTGGTTCTCCTTTGGGCCTAACTTCGTCCTCGGCCCTAAATACTCTATAGGCTACTTCTAAGTTATGAATAAGGCTCGAAAGGGGCCCATTCTCAATAACGAAGAAAAGGAATGGTGAAGCCAACACTTCAAACTTCCCTCAATCGGCTTCCCTTTTTGTTCTTGATGGCCTGGACGAGGAGCTGACTGAACACAACAAGTTTTGTTGCGTGAAGTTGATCCCCTCTTTGAGGGTGCTTTGTAATCTCTTTTGGTTTTTTTTTTTGTTTTTGTTTATCTTTTAGTTGTTTAGCTGAATATCAAAAAAAAAAATGTTCAAAATATTTAGGGTTTGCAGTCTGAGTATCACAGTTGGTAAGGGCTATAAATCTGTGCTTCAAGTCTCAGCAATTATTGGACATATATTACCGGTACCACTCCAATGTTCAATATCAGTATTGGAATAAATATTACTGTCAGATCATATTTCAAACATTAGATAGTTTGATACCAGGATCAAAGTCTACAGCATTTTACTCTTGTTTGTGAACATTTACCCTATGTTGCAGTGTAATTAACTAATTATTTGCCCAAAGTTTCATTCTTCTGCTGTCAAATGACGAGAATATTTTCATTCATCAGTTGAAATAGAATTGTCTTTCTGGGCATGTTGGATTGTAGAAAGTTGGGTGAAAAAGTTGGATAAAATGAGTCTCGCTGTCAATTTTCCAGTTCACCAGCAAATTCTGTTTGTTTGCAAAAATACAAAAACTAAGAAAAAAGCTCTGACGTCGACAGTGCTTCCCCCTTCTCTTTTTTCTTTCAAAATCAGTGAAAAAGTGCTAGAAAACTGACAACATGAGGCCTACGCTCAAAGCTTTCCTATCAGTTTTCTCAGCCTCTTTTCTATCAGCCAAACATGTCTTAATATCTTTTCTGATCTCAAAATGTTGAGACCACATTCATTATCAAATTAAAGACCATGAATGCATTTTCACAATCAGCTGAAATAGAAATGTCTCTAATTCCTGACCTGTATCTTTTTCTGACCTCAAAATGTCCAGACACTTAAATGACCATAAATGGCTATTGAACTGTGTGAGGGGATGGTCCTCCATCACTTAAAAATTTTATCTCCTTACAATTTCTGAAAACTTTTTCAAATTACTTGACTTAGATTTTTAATTAATTGATTGAAATCCAAACAGTGTATACCAACATGTCATATTCTCAAATTTTATATAAAAAGCAACGGATTAAGAAAGAAAGATTAAGGTGATGGGCTCAATTAGATCACTCATCTTGAAGTACTTGGGGGCACCATCATCTCAAAAGACTAGCCGGCTATTTGTTCGACCCAGATCTCAACAATTCGCCCCTCGAATAAAGAATCTTCTTTCTTTACAATAGAAGGCCAAATACTCGATTGAGATCCAGATCCAACTCAACTCAATTCGGGGCATGACTCTGATACCAATTAAAAGATTTTGGGCACCATCTCAAAGACTAGCCAACTCAACTCAATTAGAACAAATGGTCCCACGTCAGCTAAACATGAGAATAGTCTAGGGTACAGACGAAAATAGAGTAAGTGTTCCCAAACTGTAATTCTTTTTTTTGGCAGGTTAAAAAGAAAATAAACATCTATAATCTAATATTTAACTTTATTCTTTACCAAACTACACCTGAATTTTCTTATCAAAGAAATTCAATAGCACAATACACTTCATTCACCAAGTGAGGGGGCCCACACTGGACCAAATGCGTGGTGGGGTCGGGGGGAGAGATGAGAGCCATTCACAGAAGTGGAGAAGGATATAATTGAAGTACATGGAGAGTTAATGATGACACAGGGTTCATTTGTGTGCAGCAATTTATGAAGTTTAACCCCCACATATGAGAAATGGAATAAAAGTAATGGGTTTTGAAAGAGGAAGCTTTAACTTTCTCTGAAGCAGCCCACATTCAAGGCTTGAAGTGCCTTGGCTTCTTGTCTGTCATAAATGTTGGGTTTAGTTCCCTGTGATTTTCTCTGCACTTGGTGTGGCCTTGGGGAGGAAATTAGGATCAAATGAAACATATGGTTTCTTTGATTTTTATTTTGTTTGCGTGAGAGAGTCTAAAGTTCCTAAAGTCCCTTCCATGATTCTAAGCTACTTGAAGTGTTTGCTTGCACTTGTTAAATCGGTTGAAGAAATTGAGTATTGTGTATTATTGATGATGACAATGTCTGAATATTCAGACATTACAATTTACATGAGAAGGAAACCTCTACTCCTAATATAATTAGTATTATGTAATCTTAATCCTAATCCCGCTCTTTAACGCCTCTCGCAAACTCACGATAGATGAAAATTTGTGAGTTTAAATGAAAGAAAAATAAAAATAAAAACCGAAAAATATCTACTTAAACCTGATGTTGATCTTGATCCCGCATGGCGCACTCCGAAGACCAATGAACAAAAACTTGTACACTTGAACGCTTCGCTCAAACTCATGATGAATAAAACATTGAATTTTGAATGAGTGTAGATGACAAAAAGGAGATGTATGATTGAAAGCATCTTCTGAAGAAGAATGAGAGATGGATTCTGTAGGAAGAGAGAGGGAGGAAGTCGAGGAAGTCGACAACGAGGAAGCCAAGGTAAAGGAACAGCAGCAGCAGACACCGGTCGACTGGGCGGTCGACCGGTGTGCACCAACATGCACAGGCCATCACGGTCGACCGCCCGATCGACCGCAGAAGGAGCCGGTCGACCGCCCGTTCGACCGACTAATGTGGCCTAACTCTCGGTTGAGCACGATCGACCGGCACGGTCGACCGGAACTTGGGTCGGTCGACCGACAGGTCGACCGACAGGCAGATCTGGGCTGAATTTGGAAAGTTCTGAATTGAAAACGAGTCCAATTCAGAATCCGATTGCTCTAGGGTTCCTTGGGTATAAATAGAGGGGCAGGGCCCTCTTCTATTGTAATGCTTACAATTGTATTGATTATCGAATCAATAAAGAAATCTCTCTTCCTTATCCCGAGGACGTAGGCAAAAATTGGCCGAATCTCGTTAAATCTTGTATTTGGCTTTCTTCCATTGTTTTATTGTTCTCGCTGTTAGTAGTTCTTCTCTATTGCATCTGTGTCTTAAGGGTTCCTCAAAGTGTTTGTCGATCTGCGCACAATAAGTGGTATCAGAGCATCCCAGGTTCGTCGTGGGATCATCTGGTGATTCTAAGGGCATCAGTTGCTGATTGGCGGAGATCGTGTATCGATCTCGGATCAGCGCTGGGACTGTTTGTAGGATTGTGTGTCGATCTCAGAACAGTATGTGAAGTGCTCAAGGAATCAATTCAAAGAGTAGATCTATTCAGAAACTCATCTAGGGTTTCGTGAGGAGGTAAAGATCTGATCTTTATCAAATTTGTTTTATCTAACTCCGTTTGTTTTCACATTACATTGAGGATCTAGTCAAGAAGATGGCTGAAGAAAGTACATCGGTAAGAACCATGAATCTGCATCCGAGGATTGATGTGGTGAAATTCAATGGCATGAACAACTTTGATATGTGGAGGTGCGAGATGATGGATGCACTGACGACATTAAATCTCGAAGATACTCTACGATTGGAGAAGAAGCGAAACACAACCACTGAAGAAGATTGGGATAAGATGAACCAATCAGCATGTGGCTTAATCAGATCGTGTCTAACACAAGACATCAAATACCTTGTGTTACATGAAACATCTGCGAGGTAGTTGTGGAAGATCCCAGAGAGAAAGTATCTGACTAAAAGCATTGAATCCAGACTACAGCTGAAGAGTAAGCTGTATGGTTTTCAGATGAAGAAAGGATGCTCCGTCAATGAACACTTAAATCACTACACAAAGCTTCTTATGGATTTAGTTAATGTGGATGTGAAGGTAAATGAAAAAGATAAAGCGGTAATTCTCTTGAACTCTCTTCTTGCAGAGGAGTATGAGACTTTTACTTTAACTTTCATAAATGGTAGACAATCCCTTAACTACCATGAAGTGTCGTCTGCTCTGATTAATTATAAGATGAGGAGAAAAGAAAGACAGTCTTCTCAGGCAAGCACATCAGCAGAGGCATTAGCAGTAAGAGGCAAAGGTTCATACAGGAAGGGCAAAAGTGATCGAGGGAGATCGAAGTTCAGGCCAGGTTATAAAGATCTGAAGAAGAACTAGTATACCATCTGTAAAGAATTAGGGTACTGAAAAGTTGACTGTCCAAAGGCTAAAGGGAAGAAGAATGATTCAAAGACTGAGACAAACCTTGCAAAAGTGGTCAATACTCAAGTAAGTACCTCACAGGCAGGTGGATCAGACTCGGACTCATCGGTATTCTCGTTCTCTATCATTACTCCCATCATTGGCTACTCAGGAGAAATGAGTGGATATTAGATACTGGTGTTACATACCATGTGTGCTCGAATAGAGATTGATTTTCTAGTTTTGAGAAGTTAGAGGGATGTTCAGTTGTTATGGGCGACGATCATCCATGTACTTGGAAGGTGTAGGAACAATCCAGATCAAGATGTTCGATGTGATAATACGAGAACTGAAGGAAGTGAGGTATGTACCTCAACTGAAGGGAAACCTTATCTCTGTTGGAGCTTTGAAAACATTGGGTCTTGTGGTATCAATAAAGGATGGAGTCCTCAAGATGATCAAAGGCTCGATGGTGGTGCTGAAGGCCGTTACTACTTGAAGGGTAGTACTGTTACAGGGCAAGTGGTTACTTCTACTGATTTAGATGAAGACTCAACTAGGCTATGACATATGAGGCTGGAACACACAGGTGAAAAGTCTTTGCAAGCTCTTGCAAGATAAGGATTATTGAAAAGTGCCGGAACCTGCAAGCTGGAATTTTGTGAACATTGTGTCATCGTAAAGAAGACCAAGGTGAAATTCGACACAGCAACTCATTGCACCAAGGGGATTCTGGATTATATTCACATTGATTTTTGGGGACCTACCAAGACTGCATCAATTGGAGATAACCACTACTTTGTGACTTTCATTGATGATTATTCTAGGCGATATTGGGTATATACCATGAAGCACAAAGGGGAAGTCCTAGAATTATTTGTGAAGTGGAAGAAGAATTTGGAGAGAGGTACAGGAAGGAAAATCAAAGTCCTCCGTTTAGATAATAGAGGGGAATATAAGTCAGATCCTTTCCTTAATCTATGTCTTGATGAGGGCATAGAAAGGCACTTCACCGTGAGGGAAACACCGCAACAGAACGGGGTAGCAGAAAGGATGAACAGAATTTTACTAGAGAAGATCCGTTGTATTTTATCTAATGCCAGTTTAGCGAAGAATTTCTGGGCTGAGGCTTTGACATACGCTTGCTATCTTATTAACAGGTTGTCTTCGTCTGTGATAAGAGGGAAAACTCCCCTAGAGGTTTGGTCGAAAAAACTGCTTCTGATTATGATTTGCTAAGGGTATTTGGTTATCCAGCCTATTATCATGTTAAAGAAGATAAGTTAGACCCAAGAGCGAAGAGGGGCTTGTTCGTCGGCTTCAAGAAGTGAATCAAAGAATTCAAGATCTGAGATTCTACGGACAGAAAGTTTATTTTCAGCAAAGATGTCACATTTGATGAGGCTTCGATGTTGAAGCCTAAGATCTCTCAACAGGTGGAGATTATCAAGACCAAAGAAGTATCGCAGTAGGTGGAGAATGATGCTAATCCACTATCTCTAGAAAGTTCAACATCTTTGAGGATCATTCCTAGGGTGACACAAGATAATGATCAAGTAGTAGAAATAGATGCTGATGTTAGTGAGGATCAAGAACAGATCATGGGTGATGTTCCTGATTCTAGTGCAGTTAGAAGACCAAGGAGAAACACGCGTAAACCAGGTTGGCTCACTACAGATATGATTGTTACTTATGCTCTTCCGATCGTTAAAAAGGCTATCCCGTCCACCTACAGAGAAGCTGAAATCAATTCAGAGTCGAAAATGTGGAAAGATGTCATGGAAGAAGAGGTGAAGTCTCTATACAAACCGACACTTAGGAACTCACAAGGTTGTCCAAAGGAAAAAAGGCAATTAGCTGTAAGTGGGTAACGCAAAGAAGCAGGGATCTCTCAAAGAAGATATGGTGTGCTACAAAGCCAGATTGATAGTAAAAGGCTATGCACAAAGAGAAGGAATTGACTACAACAAGGTATTTTCTCCTGTTGTAAAGCATTCTTCAATTCGTATCTTATTGGCTCTAGTAGCACAGTACGAGTTGGATCTTGATCAACTCGATGTAAAGATCGCCTTTCTCCATGGCGATCTTGATGAGGAGATCTATATGTCTCAGCAAATAGGGTTCAAGACTGCAGGAAAAAAAGACATGGTGTGCAAGCTGAAGAATCGCCGTATGGGTTAAAACAGTCTCCTAGACAATAGTATAAGCGTTTCGATAGCTTCATCAGAGGAAAGAGGTACACACGTAGCCATTATGACCCATGTATGTATTACAACAAGCTACTTATAGGAGAGTGTATTTATTTACTATTATATGTAGATGATATGCTTATTACTTCAAAGTCTAGATCTACAATTGATACACTGAAAAGATACTTATCTTCTGAGTTTGAGATGAAGGATCTTGGTGAAGTAAAGAAGGTGCTAGCCATGGAAATCACACGAGACCGAAGGAGTAGCAAGGTGAGCTTAATACAGAAGGGGTATTTGAAAAAGGTACTTCAAAGGTTCAACAACGACAAGGGTACGAAATCTATAAGTAAGCCATTGGTTCCTCATTTCAAGTTATCTTCCACTATGTCTTCAAAGACTGTTGAAGAACGTAAGTACATGACTCGTGTCCCATATGCTAGCGCAGTTGGTAGTCTTGAAAGTATACCTAGAGGGGGTGAATAGGTGTACGGCTAATCTAATGAACAAAGTGCGGAAATTAAAAACTTAATTGTAACAACACTTAATGCAACCAACGAGTGTAGCCGAATTCCCGGTGAAGGGCTCTGGACTAACTCCTCTTGATTCCTCTGAATAAGAGTTGAGACGCTATATGAAACTCTCGTGGTTAAGCACAAGTGAGGCACACACAAACAAGCCAGCATATAATGAATGAGCAATATGAAATGATGCAAGGCACAAAGTAAAGAGAGAATTAGAGTCAATGGATCAAACGCAAACACCAAAATTTGTTTCGAGGTTCGAGCACCCAGCTCTACGTCTCCGCCTTCACACAGAAGGATTTCTAATCCACTAACTTGCCCACACAGGACTCTCACACAGGGAACCTCCACTGAGGATTTGGGGCAAATACAACTGGGAGTACACAACTCCTCTCTCAACCGAATACAACCTCTCACTTGAGGTTAGGCACAAAGCCACCACAAAACTCAATCAACCTCACAAATGAGGATGGGCACAAAGCCAACAACCAATCAACCTCTCACTAGAGGGATAGGGCACAAAGTCACCACTCCAAAATCAACCTCTACCAAAGAGGGATAACACAAAGTAGGAGGGTTTATAACTTAGTGATCAAAAGACCACAAACCAATTCTTTTCCACAAAAACAATGATCCTATAGAAAGGATAGAATGATAAGCTCAAGTGTGAAAAACAAAGTGCTTTTAACAAAGAAAATTACTTGAGAAAATCTCCAAATAGATATAGTATTTTTAGACAAAAACAAATTCCCAAAAAACTATTTTCTTTGAAATAACAAAACACTTTTAAAACAATGACGATTGATCTTTTTGGCACTAAAAACTCTTTTCAAAAACTTGTAAAAACACTTGGAACTATGAAAATTTTCTCTCTTGAAATTCTGGAGAAAACAGCTCTTCAAATTGGGTTTTTTATAACCATTTGAAAAAACTAGCCGTTGGCAGCAATTATGGTCAGAATTGACCATCCGGTCGACCGGCCAACAGTCAAATTTTGACCATTGCCAACCTACGGTCGACCGCCCGGTCGACCGTCCTTACCCGAGAGTAAGGATGCTACAGTCGATCGATCGCACGGGCGACCGGCCGAAGGAGTTGGCTGCGTGCACGTTTGTATGCACGTCCGGTCGACCGATCCGGTCGACCGGCTCCTAGTCCGGTCGACTGGAACGGTCGACCGCCAGAGCCTGGCAGGGTTTTTAAGGGATCAGAAACTAGGTTTTTAATCATCAAATAAATCCCATAAATTCTCTAAAAATCCACAAAAATAAGTTCTTATATTCTCTTTGAAATACAAACTTGTTTTAGTAAAAATTAAACCAAGTTACAAATATTTTGAACTCTTTTTGTGTTATGAAAATTTTGCCGAAAACCAAATTTCGTATTTTTCAAAACTTAGATTTTTGAGATGATAAATTGTTTTGTCCAAAATTCATCCAAATACAAAAACATGATATTTGAAACAACTTGAAGTATATAGTATATGGATATAATCCAATATACATGAAAGATATATATATATATATATATATATATATATATATATATAATATATATCAATATTTTTGACTTTAAATCCAAAAATACGTTTTGTTAAAATACCAAAACTCCAAACTCATGAAATAGACTATCAAACTAATTTATTTAAATAGTTGAAGCATACATGTATATAGAACAAATATAATATACATTAAATCATGTAAACTTGTTTTGATTCTATCTATTCATGAAAACCAAGATTGGTTAAAATAAAAACCGAAAACTAAAACCGAAACATGAAACGTGTGTGTGTTGTGAACTTGAGCGTATCACACTATCTAATTTTTAACAAATAGATCTAAAACATAATCTAAACTATGTACCGAAGTCTACTTGACAAACTCCGTCTTCAAGCCGACTCGATCCAATATGATCCACCAAACTTGACTCCAACGAGTGCTAGATATGAACTTTAATGCTCGGGCTCTTGAATCACCATGTGAAAAGCTCCAAAACATCTTTGTTGAAGCTAATCACCTACTAATATCTTGATTAAGCATCTGAAACTAAATATCACAAGAATATTAGTAAACATAACTACATGAGTTAATCATCATCAAAACTAGAGTGGACGACCTCTGGGCCAACAATCTCCCCCTTTTTGATGATGACAAAATTCATGGAGTTATATATGCATGGATTAAAGTTAAGCTTCAAGAAGCTCCCCCTTAACTCATGCATAGCAATAAATAATAAATATATGCAATAAATACTAAACATGAATATCCATCAATATGCATAAAATAATGAAATGAATATGCTCTTGATACTAAACATGAAATAAACATGCTCTTGATACCAAACTTTTAAAATAAATTCCTTTTCCTTTTTAAAATAAACATATTCTTAAATAATTGCTTTTGTTACCAATAAAAATTTCAATGAAAAAACTTAAGTTCTTAATACCAATCAATAAAACAAAATTCTAGATACCAATTGGAAAGATAATCACTAAAAGCTTTTGATACCAACAATAAAAAATATCAATATGAAACAACCTTACAAATAAACAAATAAACAATAAACATGCATATTAAACAAAAACATGCATATAAACTCAAATACTTCTCCCCTTTTTATCAATCATCAACAAAGGGGTCAAAGAAAACAATATTCTCCCCCTTTTTGTCTTAAACAAAAAAATCAATGAGGGGTGAAATCTAATCAAAACGTTATGATGCCAATTGTAAGAAAAAATATATCAATTTAGTGCATCATGATATCAATAAAATATACCAATTGAAAGTACATAATGTGGTAAATAAAATAAATATTTTTAATATAAATTTAAATACCAATTGATACCAATTGTAAGTAAATACTAATTAAATACCAATTGTAAGTAAATACTAATTAAATACCAATTGTAAGTAAACTTATAGGTAATCTTGATACCAATATGTAAAGATTAGTACTAATTGAAAGTAATTTTTTTTATTAAAAGCATATGATATCAAAAATAATCAATATCAATTTTTTTAATCATATTTCAACATAAAGTGTGGGAGTAAAATATCAATTAAAAGATGAAATATAAATTTTCTCCCCCTTTATGAAATACCAAATAAAATGATGCATAAGCTTGTATAAGATACCAATTGAAACATAATCAATTGAAATATAATAGTCATTAAAGAAATCAAGCTTAGTATAACTAAAATTTTTGCTTAAAGATATAGAGATATAGTAAGCACAAATAAGACATATATATGAGTATACGAAAAAAATGTCAATAGTGATACCAATTGAAAAGATCCAATGATACCAATTGAAACACAATAAGATCAAGTGTATAGCTCATATTACCTTCCACCCATGTCATGCACATGTTTAAAAGGATTTTCAATAAGAAGCATACAAGGCATGGTCGCCCACCAACCGCCCTTAAATGGGTAGGGTTTTCAAAAATAGGTTTGAAAATATAGTATATTTGAAAAGCTCTACCATAATGAAGAATACGAACTAGTTTTAAGAAAAATTTGAAAACTAGTACGAAATCCTTCAAGTAAGGAATAAAATAAAAATATATTTCATGAAACATGAAAATCACTCAATAATTGACACTCAAAAGATATAAAGCTCATATAGGACTTATGAAAACAAAATCATGAGAAAACTTCAAATAATGTGAGTGTATAAGTTTTGTGTGAAAGACATAGTCATGAAAATAGGCAATAGGCTCAATGTGAAATTCCTTTAAAACATGAAAATCATCAAAACAATTTAAGCTTCAAGGCATATGTATGTCTTGTACGAACTAAAGAATACATACATATCCAAACATAACGAGTCCACAAAAGTATATGCATGAAGGCAAGTGGCTCAAGGATGTATATGTATAACAATTAGTTTAGAAAAATAGACATATACATGAAGTTAAACATATAAACATGAAAAACATGTACAAAATGGGAATACAAGTCAAATGCATGAATCATCAAAACTAGGCTATAGTAGTACATCTAATGAGTACAAATGAGCATTCAAGCACAAATATATAATAGTCTATTTGTAGCTCACTAGTTGTACAAGTATACATCTAAGTTTTAATGAAACTAACATCTAAACATGTAATCAAAATATGAAGCATCAAAACAAAACTCATAAGCATACATATGATCATTATGTACATGCACATGCATAGATCTAGGACATACACATTAGTTAAACTAAAATGAGAACACAAAGATATAAATTCATATAAAACATGAGTGGCTCAATTACTAATCATGTATATCACTATTCTAATAAACATGACATATGGCATAATGAACATTAAAACATGACATGATAGAAATCAACAATAAGATAAGCATGTAAATATAATGGGAGTTAGAGATTGTTACCAAAACCGATGAGGGCAACTCTTCAAGTCTCCAAAACATGATGGTTCTCCCACCAAACTCTCCTTGAAAGTGATGCATCCAAATAGTCCTCATAAAGCTCGGAACGCATCCACTTAAAGGCACTATAACTCTCACGTCATGCGAGAGCGCACTCCTACATCAAATACAATAGGGGTGGTCTTTGGTACCCACACTCTTTTGGGTCCATGGGGGTTAGTTCCTTTCCTAACCCAAACAAATTTAGTTGCTAAATTTGAATCATGTATACGATCATAGCAAAAGTTAGCAAGGTGGCCCTTACGTCTACAATGTGTATAAGTGTATACATGAGCATACATAGTGTTGTGTACATGAACATGCGAAGCATGTATATGCCGTGGATGGTGTGCATGTAAAGATGGAACTTGTTTCTTTCGAAACATAGATTCCAAACGTGAGTGGTTCATGGCACAATGGCTCAAAGTGGAGCCCAAAAAGTCAATACTCTTCTTAAGCATAAATATATCATTTTCAATTATAGAAGAGGTGCATGCAATAGGTAAGTTAGGATGTGAAGCTACACTAACATGGCAAACATGAGAATCTAAATCATTTTTCAAAGAAACATTTTTCTTTAAACAATCATTCAATTCTTGTGAAATCAAATTTATTTTATTTTTCAAAGAATTATTTTATTTTAATACAAAATCAAGTTTTGAAGTTAAATCCTCATTTTCTTCAAAACATATTCACAATGAACTTTACTTTTCAAAATTTTGCTTTCATTAAGTGCAAGATCAAGTTGGGATTTAAGCGAGTCACTTTCACTTGAAATCTCATCCCTTTCTTGCAAAACAATCTCAAGTTTAGAATATAAATTTTTATTTTCTTCTTTTAAACCAAGACTTTCCTTTTTCAAAAGTTCGTATTTTGAAATCAAATTTTCACAATTTTTAGCAAGTTCATCATTCATGGCTTGTGTCTCTAAATACTTATTGCAATAGGAACTAGTGCTAGCATCTAGCTGAGTTTCCGATTGTACCTCAAGGGAGTCATTCCCTTGGACCATGAGGCAACGTTCGTCGGACTTAGATCTCCTCTTCTTATCGATAAGCGTTGGTAGCTCGGGAGATGTCAAAATGCTCTATACTGCAAAAGCGGACTCATTGTGAGAAAACACATGTAAATATTCTTTATCAAAAGATGCTCTAAGTGCCTTTAGGGCTAGTGCATTGGCCTCTATATGCCTGCTATCACTAAGGTAGGATTCCTTAGTAATGGCAAGGTAAACTTTATAACCTAGGGTTTTTAAATGACAACTCATCAGAACCTTCTATATATCAAGTTTAGAGATATCAAATATGGGAGAGACATCCATGAGTACAAACAATATGTGTGCAAATACAAATGCAAATATAGATTAGCTAACCAAGTGTTGGCCCGGAGGCCTTCCTCTCTAGTTTTGATGATGATTAACTCATGTAGTTATGTTTACTAATAATCTTATATTTTTTGTTTCAGGTCATTTAGCAAGATATTAGTTGGTGATTGCTTCAAAAAGAGGAGTTTAGAAGCCTTCACATGGTGATTCAAGAGCCCGAGCATCAAGATCACACTTAGCCATGCTCGTTGGATCACGGAGTTTGGATCGAGTCGACTTGAAGATGGAAGATCGTCAAGAAGACTTAGGTATCCTAGTTTTAGTTTAGTGTGTTTTAGATCTATGTGTAAAAATAAGAATAGTTGATATGTTCAAGTGCATAACACACACAAGTTTTATGTTTTGATTTTGGTTTTCATAAATAGTTGATCAAAACAAGTTTAATTGGATTATGTATAGTAGATATATTCTTTCTATACATGCATGCTTAACTTTTAAACAAACTTATTTTGACTTTCCTATTCATGTATTGAAGAATCAAGTTTGATAAAATACATGTTTTGATTTTTGGTAAAAATGTTAAAACACAAAATAGTTTCATTTTGCTTGATATTTGAGTTGAAACTTTTATCACATGTTTATATATCAATGCAAAATGTTAAAACTATTTTTGGGGATTTTTTAGAAGTTTTTATAAGTTTTTTAGAAATATTTTTAACATGTTTTTCAGACCAAGAACTGTGCTGACAGGCCATGCCGGTCGACCGGGCGGTCGATCGACGTGCATAGACCTGTGCACGTCTGCTGGCACAGTGGGCCGGTCGGCCGGTCGGATCAGAGAGCCTTGCTCTCTGTATCTAGACGATCGACCGAGCAGTCGACCGGAGCAGAAAAGTCTGCTCTCTGTATCTGGGCAGTCGGCCGGGCGGTCGACCGGATAGCCCCAACGGTCATATTTCTGACCGTTGGCGGTCGACCGGGCCGGTCGACCGCAAGCCTGTCAGGCTGCCAGATCAGCCTAAGGGCTAGTTTTTTTTTGGGCCTATAATACCCCATCTCTTTAAGGTTTTGGCTAAGATTTTCTGAGCAAATTTTCCCCTACTCTTTGGTTTAAAAACAAGTTTTCAAAAGAGTTTAAAGAGCAAAAAGATTCATCTTATTTGTTTTAAGTATTTTGTTATTTTCAAAGAAAATAGGTTTTTGGGAAATTGGTTTATTGTTCTTCATTTCAATATCTATTTGGTATTTTCCCAAGAGTTTTTCTTTGATCAAAACACTTGTTTTTCACATCTGAGCTATCATCTGTCCTATTCTATAGGATCTTTTGTTTAGTGAAAAGAGAGATTGTTTGTGGTTGAAAGAAACCACTTGTTGTAAAAACCCTCCTTGTATTTATGTATCCCTCTTTGGTAGAGGTTGATCGGAGTGGTGTTTGAATCCCTCTTTGGTAGAGGTGATTGAGCTTGTTGGTTACGGGCCTTATCCCTCTTTGGTAGAGGTGGATTGTGGTTGTATTGCCTCGGTGGTATTGTAAGGTTGAGAGAGGAGTTCGGTACTCCTTAGTGGATTGGAAATCCTTCTCGGTGAAGGCGGGGACGTAGAGCTGGGGGCTCGAACCTCGAAACATATCCTTGTGTTTGCGTTTGATCCATTGTCTCTCTAACTCTCTCTCCTTTATTTTGTGCAAAGCATCATTCATTCATTCTTATCATATATTGCTTGTGTTGTGCCTTGCATATTTCATATTGCTATATCTCTTATATGCTTGGTTGTTTGTGTGTGCCTCACTTATACTTAACCACAAGAGCTTCATATAGCACCTCAACCCATATCTAGGGGAATCAAGAGGAGTTAGTCCAGAGCCCTTCACGGGGAATTCGGCTATACTTGTGTGTTGTATTAAGTGTGTTACAAAATTGTCTTAAGCTTCCGCATTTAGCGCATTTGGTTTCTAGATTAGCATTATCACCTATTCATCCCCCCTCTAGGTGATTTACAATTGGTATCAGAGCCTACGCTCCTGATACTTAGGCTTAACATCCTAGGAGTGAGATCCTTGTTTGCTAATCTTGTTTGCATTTGATTGTTTGCACACATATAGTTTACATCCATGGACTTCATGACCCCACCTATATTTGACCCTTCCAACATTCTTGTTTGGAAGACTAGGATGTCCATATACCTCCAAACCCTAGGTTATAAGCTTCACCTTGCCATTACCAAGAAATCCTACCTTAGTGATAGCAAGCATATAGGGGCCAATGCACAAGCCCTTGAGGCCATTAGAAGCACACTTCCTAAAGAATATCTTTTGCTTGCTTCTAACTTTGATTCCGCATTTGCAGTGTGGAATATGTTGACAACCACAACCACCACCTCCAAGCTTCAAGTGCCAATTCAACAAGAGGAGGAGACTAGTGGAGAATCCGATTCACAATGCTTCATGATCCAAGGGAATGACTCCCTTGAGGTACAATCGGAAACTCAACTAGATAGTTTTGATTCTAATTCTTCATGTGATGAATTTGTTGATGCCCATGCTTTGAATGAAGAACTTTCAATAGTTTGTGAAAATTAATAGAAAAATATAAAATTTTGAAAAAGAAAAGTCTAGGAATTGAAAAGAAAATAAAAGTTTGCATTCTAGACTTGACAAGGTTTTGCAAGAGAAGGATGAGGTCTATAATGAACGGGATTCATTGAGATCTCAACTAGACCTTGCACTAAAAGAAATGAATTTTTAAAATCTAAAATGATTGCCATGTTATTTTAAAAAAAATAAAAACTTGTCTCCAAAAATTGATTTTGTTTTAAAAGAGAATGTTGCTTTGAAAAATAAAATTATTTCTATTTCAAATGATTTAAATGTTTGTTTAAAGAAAAATGAAGTTTTGCAAAATAAGATTGATGCACATGTTTGCCATGCTAGGATAGTATCTCACACTTCACCCCTTGCATGCTCTACTTCTTCTTTGATTAAAAATGATATAAATGTTTTAAAAAGAATATTGATTGTTTGGGCTCCACTTTGAGCTAATGTGTTGTGGGCCATACACGTTTGGAATCTTTGTTTCAAAAGAAACAAGTTCCATCTTTTCATGCACACCCCCCACGGCATACACATGCTCCTCACGAACACACCCATCACATGTATGCTCATGTGTACACTTGTACACATTGTGGACGTAAGGGCCACCTTGCTAAATTTTGTTATGATAGAACACATGTTTCAAATTTATCAAATAATTTTGTTTGGGTTAGGAATGGTACTAACCCCCATGGACCCAAAAGTTATGGGTACCAAAGACCACCCCTCTTGTTTATGATGTAGGTGTGGACTCTCGCATGACGTAAGAGTTGAGGTACCTTGGAGTGGATGCGTTTCGTGCTTAAAGGAAACTTTTTGGATGTATCACTTTCAAGGAAAGTTTGGTGGAAAGGACCACCATGTTTTGGAGACAAGAAGAGTTGCTTCTTCGGTTTTGGTGACAATCCTTTACTCCCATTTTATTTACATGCTTTTCATATTCATTATTTATAGCATGTTTCATTGTTTATTAATTATTATGAAAATGCCATGATTATTAGACTCTTGACATACATGTATAGTATTTGAGACACCCATGTTTATATGGACCCATATTTAGTGTTCTCACCTTTGTTTAGCTATCATGTTTATCATAGATTTAATAACATGTGGATTTACATAATAATCATGTTTATGATTTTCATGTTTATTTATATCTTGTTTTGATGCTTCATGATTTGAATATATGTTTAAATGCTAGTTTTCATTAAGACTAGGTATATACTCGTGCATATAGTAGGCCAAAAATAAATCTATATATGTTTGAGCTTGAATGCTTATTTGAACCCATTAGATGTGCTAGTATAGTCTAGTTTTGATGATCCATGCATTTTAAACTTGTATTCCCATTTTAGTTTTGTTTATGATCATGTATTTTCATTTCATGTATATTTCTATTTTGCCAAACTTTAAGATATACATGTATACTCCTTGAGTCATTTACTTTTCATACAAATCTATACATATAGACTCAATTGTGTTTAGGGATATGTATGTATACTTTTTGTGTTGACAAATCATACATATACCTTAAATGAAATTTGTTTTAATGAAAATTTAGTTTTTCATGTTTCCATGTGTTTATATTTAACTTCATGTATATGTCCATTTTATCCAAATTATTGTTATACATATACATCCTTTTGAGCCACGTGCCTTCATGCATATATCTTTGTGGACTCGTTGTGTTTGGATATGTATGTATACTTTAATTTGTATAGGACATACATATATCTTGAAGATTAAATAGTTTTGATGATTTTCATATTTTCTTATTTCAAGGAATATTTCGCTTAGTGTCCATCTTTCATGATTATGATCTTCACATTTGTACACTCACATTTATTGTTTACTCATGTGTTTGTTTTCATGAGTCATATTTATGCCTAATTGATTATGAGTGTTTACTATTTTGTGAATTTCATGTTTATGAAAAACAATTTTGTTTTATTCTTGCTTGAAGGATTTCATGCTAGTTTAGAATTTTTTCATTTAACTAGTTGCGATATTCTTCATATGGTAGAGTTTTTCAAACACAATAATTTTCAAACCTATTTTTGAAAACCCCTACCATCTAAGAGCGGTTAGTTGGGAGACCATGCCATGTATACCCTTCTTGAATATCTTTTAAACTTGTGCATGAATGGGTGGTAGTTATATGATGTATACACTTGATCATTATTGTTGTTTCAATTGGTATCATTGAAATTATTTCAATTGGTATCAATTTTGACTTTTATTGTATTCTCATATATTTTCATATATGTATGCTTGCACTTCAAAGAATATCAATTTCAATTGGTATCTACTTTTCATACATATATATGTTTTATTTGTGCTTATTATATCCCTATATCTTTAAGCACAAAATCTTGTTTATGCTAGTGCTTGAGCTTTAACTTTGTTTCAATTGATTTAATTTTCAATTGGTATCTTATTTCAAGCCTACGCATTATTTTTATTGGTATTTCATAAAGGGGAAGAAAATTCGATTTTCATATTTACAATTGGTATTTGTATTTTCACTCCCTTGCTTTATGATAGAAAATAAAAATTTTTAATTGATATCATATACTTAAAAAAATACTCTTTTTGATATCAAGATGTTTATTTGAATGTTTTAAAATTTGGTATCTCAAAATTTTGTTTAAAGATAAATTCAAAAGTTTTGATTTGTATTGCCTATATGCAAGGAGAGCTTAAATCTCTTCTACATATAGATTCATGATGAGTGTATCTTATATTGAAGAGCTTGACAATCTCTTCTTTATGTGGTACACGTGTATAGGGGGAGCTTCACATCTCCTCTTATGCATTGCATAGTGTACGTTGTGAATTAGGGCTTGTCATCCCTCCTTCATGTAATGTATCTATGTAGGAAAGCTTCACATCTTCCTCTTCATGAATGTATATAGCATATACCATTTATTGATCTATGTTTACTTTCAATTGGTATCAAGATGCTACTTTGACATATTTTAAATTGGTACCTTAATTGATTGTCACCCTATTTGGTTTTGTTTTATTTTAGACAAAAAGGGGGAGAATATTGTCTTTATTTACCCCTTATTGATGATTGTTTCTTTGTATTAAAAAGGGGGAGAAGATTTTGTTTTGTTTTGGTTTTTACCCCTTTATTGATGATTGACAAAAAGGGGGAGAATTATTTGAGAAGTTTTATATATGCATGTTTATGTTTTGCATATATTAAGTTTAATTTAGTTTAATTTTAATTGGTATCTAGAGCATGTTTTATTTTTTAACATTTTATTGGTATCTAGAGCCTTTTATTGGTATCTAGAGCATGTTTTGTTTTTGAACATTTCATTGGTATCTAGAGCCTTTTATTGTTTATGCTTATCTATACATGTTTCATGTTTAATATTCATTGCATATTTATGTTTATTTGTTTTATGCATGAGTTAAGGGGGAGCTTCTTTGAAGCTTAACTTTAATCCATGCATATATAACTCCATGAGTTTTTGTCATCATCAAAAGGGGGAGATTGTTGGCCCGGAGGCCTTCCTCTCTAGTTTTGATGATGATTAACTCATGTAGTTATGTTTACTAATAATCTTGTGCTTTTAGTTTCAGATCATTTAGCATGATATTAATTGGTGATTGCTTCAAAAAGAGGAGTTTAGAAGCCTTCACATGGTGATTCAAGAGCCCGAGCATCAAGATCACACTTAGCCATGCTCGTTGGATCACGGAGTTTGGATCGAGTCGACTTGAAGATGGAAGATCATCAAGAAGACTTAGGTATCCTAGTTTTAGTTTAGTGTATTTTAGATCCATGTGTAAAGATAAGAATAGTTGATATACTCAAGTGCACAACACACACAAGTTTTATGTTTTGATTTTGGTTTTCATGAATAGTTGATCAAAACAAGTTTAATTGGTTTATGTATAGTACATGTATTCTTTCTATACATGCATGCTTAACTTTTAAACAAACTTATTTTGACTTTCCTATTCATGTATTGAAAAATCAAAGTTTGATAAAATACATGTTTTGGTTTTTGGTAAAAATGTTAAAACACAAAATAGTTTCATATTGCTTGATATTTGAGTTCAAACTTTTATCACATGTTTATATATCAATGCAAAATGTTAAAGCTATTTTTGGGGATTTTTTTAGAAGTTTTTATAAGTTTTTTAGAAATATTTTTAACATGTTTTTCAGACCAAGAACTGTGCTGACAGGCCATGCTGGTCGACCGGGCGGTCGACCTACGTGCAAGACCTATTCACGTCTGCTGGCACAGTGGGCCGGTCGGCCGACCGGGTCAGAGAGCCTTGCTCTCTGTATCTGGGCGGTCGACCGGAGCAGAAAAGTCTGCTCTCTGTATCTGGGCGGTCGGCCGGGCGGTCGACCGATATCCCCAACGGTCATATTTCTGACCGTTGGCGGTCGACCGGGCCGGTCGACCGCAAGCCTGTCAGGCTGCCAGATCAGCCTAACGGCTAGTTTTCTTTTGGGCCTATAAATACCCCATCTCTTTAAGGTTTTGGCTAAGATTTTCTGAGCAAATTTTTCCCTACTCTCTGGTTTTAAAAACAAGTTTTCAAAAGAGTTTAAAGAGCAAAAGATTCATCTTATTTGTTTTAAGTGTTTTGTTATTTTCAAAGAAAATAGGTTTTTGGGAAATTGGTTTATTGTTCTTCATTTCAATATCTATTTGGTATTTTCCCAAGAGTTTTTCTTTGATCAAAACACTTGTTTTTCACACTTGAGCTATCATCTATCCTATTCTATAGTATCTTTTGTTTAGTGAAAAGAGAGATTGTTTGTGGTTGAAAGAAATCACTTGTTGTAAAAACCCTCCTTGTATTTGTGTATTCCTCTTTGGTAGAGGTTGATCGGAGTGGTGTTTGAATCCCTCTTTGGTAGAGGTGATTGAGATTGTTGGCTACGGGCCTTATCCCTCTTCGGTAGAGGTGGATTGTGGTTGTATTGCCTCGGTGGTATTGTAAGGTTGAGAGAGGAGTTCGGTACTCCTTAGTGGATTGGAAATCCTTCTCGGTGAAGGCGGGACGTAGAGCTAGGGGCTCGAACCTCGAAACATATCCTTGTGTTTGCGTTTGATCCATTGTCTCTCTAACTCTCTCTCCTTTATTTTGTGCAAAGCATCATTCATTCATTCTTATCATATATTGCTTGTGTTGTGCCTTGCATATTTCATATTGCTATATCTCTTATATGCTTGGTTGTTTGTGTGTGCCTCACTTATACTTAACCACAAGAGCTTCATATAGCACCTCAACCCATATCTAGAGGAATCAAGAGGAGTTAGTTCAGAGCCCTTCACGGGGAATTCGGCTACACTTGTGTGTTGTATTAAGTGTGTTACAAAATTGTTTTAAGCTTCCGCATTTAGCGCATTTGGTTTCTAGATTAGCATTATCACCTATTCACCCCCTCTAGGTGATTTACACCAAGATCACGCTCCTAGGTGGTTAAATCTAATATCAGGAGCGTAGGCTCTGATACCAATTGAAAGTACACCTAGAGGGGGTGAATAGGTGTACGGCTAATCTAATGAACAAAGTGCGAAAATTAAAACTTAATTGCAACAACACTTAATGCAACTAACGAGTGTAGCCGAATTCCCGGTGAAGGGCTCTGGACTAACTCCTCTTGATTTCTCTGAATAAGAGTTGAGGCGCTATATGAAGCTCTCGTGGTTAAGCACAAGTGAGACTCACACAAATAAGCCAAGCATATAATGAATGGGCAATATGAAATGATGCAAGGCACATAGTAAAGAGAGAGTTAGAGTCAATGGATCAAACGCATACACTGAGATTTGTTTCGAGGTTCGAGCACCCAGCTCTACGTCCTCACCTTCACACAAAAGAATTTTCAATCCACTAACTTGTCCTCATAGGACCCCCACACAGGGAACCTCCACTGAGGATTTGGGACAAATACAACCGGAAGTACACAACTCCTCTCTCAACCGAATACAACCTCTCACTAGAGGTTAGGCACAAAGCCACCACAAAACTCAATCAACCTCACAAATGAGGGATGGGCACAAAGCCAACAACCAATTAACCTCTCAGTAGAGGGATAGGGCACAAAGCCACCACTCCAAAATCAGCCTCTACCCAAGAAGGATAATACAAGTAGGAGGGTTTATAACTTAGTAAACAAAAGACCACAAACCAATTCTTTTCCACAAAAATAATGATCCTATAGAAAGGATAGAATGATAAGCTCAAGTGTGGAAAATAAAGTGTTTTTAACAAAGAAATTACTTGAGAAAATCTCCAAATAGATTTAGTATTTTTAGACCAAAAATAAATTCCCAAAAGACTATTTTCTTTGAAATAATAAAACACTTTTAAAAACAATGAAGATTGATCTTTTTGGCACTAAAAACTCTTTTCAAAAACTTGTAAAAACACTTGGAACTATGAAAATTTTCTCTCTTGAAATTCTGGAGAAAACAGCTCTTCAAATGGGGTTTTTATAGCCATTTGAAAAAAAACTAGCCGTTGGCAACAATTATGGTTAAATTGACCATCCGGTCGACCGGCCAACAGTCAAATTTTGACCGTTGCCAATCTACGGTCGACCATCCTTACCCGATAGTAAGGACGCTATAGTCGGTCCACCTACGGTCGACCGGCCTAAGGGACTGGCTGCGTGCACGTTTGTGTGCACGTCCGGTCGACCGGCTCCTGGTCCAATCGACAGAACGGTCGACCGCCAGAGCCTGGCAGTGTTTTTAAGGGATCAGAAAACTAGTTTTTTAATCATCAAATAAATTTCATAAATTCTCTAAAAATCCACAAAAATAAGTTCTTATATTCTCTTTGAAATACAAACTTGTTTGAGTAAAAATCAAACCAAGTTACAAACAGTTTGAACTCTTTTTTGTTTATAAAAATTTTGCCGAAAACCAAATTTCGTATTTTCTAAAACTTGAATTTTTGAGATGAAAAATTGTTTTGTCCAAAACTCATCCAAATACAAAAACATGATATTTAAAAAACTTGAAGCATATAGTATATGGATATAATCCAATATACATGAAAGATATATATATCAATGTTTTTGACTTTAAATCTAAAAATATGTTTTGTTAAAATACCAAAACTCCAAACTCATGAAATAGACTATCAAACTAAGTTTGTTTAAATAGTTGAAGCATACATGTATATAGAACAAATCTAATATACATTAAACCATGTAAACTTGTTTTGATTCTATCTATTCATGAAAATCAAGATCGGTTAAACAGAAAACCGAAAACCAAAACCAAAACATAAAACGCATGTGTGTTGTGAACTTGAGCATATCACACTATCTAATCTTTAACAAATGAATCTAAAACATAACCTAAACTATGTACCGAAGTCTACTTGATCAACTCCGTCTTCAAGCCGACTAGATCGAAATGTTATCCACCGAGTTTGACTCCAACGAGTGCTAGATATGAACTTTGACGTTTGGGCTCTTGAATCACCATGTGAAAAGCTCCAAAACACCTTTGTTGAAGCTAATCACCTACTAATATCTTAGTTAAGCATCTGAAACTAAACATCAGAATATTAGTAAACATAACTACATGAGTTAATCATCATCAAAACTAGGGTGGACGGCCTCTGGGTCAACAAGTCTGATGTATGCTATGGGTGGACGAAGCACATCGATGTCAGGTTCCACTTTGTTCGGGAGATTCTGGATGATGGTGATATTGAGTTACTAAAGATTCACACAACGGAGAATCCCGCCGATATACTTACCAAGGTGGTGTCTAGAGTAAAGTTTACATATTGTAAAGTATTGCTCCATATCCTTCATGTTGATTGAGCTTGGTAAAGCTCCTTTGGATGAACTACGGATGGCTTGATCCCTTGGGCAGGGTACGTAGGTAACCACACTGGTGCAGCCACTTTCGTGTCGACAGGTCCAATGTTTGCAGTTCGGCTCAGATTTGAGAAATCTTCACTGAGGTGGAGATTATAGGAAGAGAGAGGGAGGAAGTCGAGGAAGTCGACAACGAGGAAGCCAAGGCAAAGGAACAGCATCACAGACACTGGTCGACCAGGCGGTCGACCGGTGTGCACCAACATGCACAGGCCATCGCGGATTGCAGAAGGAGCCAGTCGACCGCCCGATCGACCGACTAACATGGCCTAACTCTCGGTTAGGCACGGTCGATCGGCACGGTCGACCGGGACTTGGGTCGGTTGACCGCCGACCGGTCGATCGACAGATGGATCTGGGCTGAATTCGAAAAGTGTTCTGAATTGAAAACGAGTCCAATTCGAAATTCGATTGCTCTAAGTTCCTTGGATATAAATAGAGGGGCAGGGCCCTCTTCTATTGTAATACTTGCAATTGTATTGATTATCGAATCAATAAAAAAATCTCTCTTCCTTACCCCGAGGACGTAGGCAAAAATTGGCCGAACCTCGTTAAATCTTGTGTTTGGTTTTCTTTCATTGTTTTATTATTCTCGCTGTTGGTAGTTCTTCTCTATTGCATCTGTGACTTAAGGGTTCCTCAAAGTGTTTATTAATCTGCACATAACAGATTCCAATAGATAATGGAGTATTTTCTAAAACTTGACCCGAGTCTCTTTCACGTGTCGGAAAATAGACTTTGAGCATGTAAGTCTTTTTAGAATATACATAAAAGACTTCAAAATTCATGCTATCTCTTTAGCTTAAAACTTGACAGACATTGGCACAGTACAAAATTTGTAAATAGAAAAGAAGGTAGATAGGTTTTATGAGATCCTTGAACTCAGTAGAAGTTGAGGTTCTCAGCAAAAGAAGATGAGACTTGTCGGAGAAGACAAGATGCCGATATCTATCGAGAACAGATGGCTCAGTAACAAATCCATTAGAGCAGAGAAGGCGATCGTTGGTGATAAGAGAGACTTATATCCTCCAAAAGGAGGACCGAAAGTAGTGAGTTGGTTAGATCTATGTCTTTAGACATACAAATTCTCAATCCGGCCATTTCATTATGATCTAAATTTAAAATCCCTACAAACCAATTTTTGTTAAGTTTCAAATGTTCTACATCGTTAAACTAACCAATTCATTATCTAGGCCGTCCGTTTTTCCCCCACTTGATGGATGGACAAAAAACACTTGATTTTTAATTTATAAATACTTGAAATAATATAGATCAACTTCAATAGAGTGGAACTTGTATTCCAATGTCGGAGGGTTGAATTTGAGTGAGAAGGATCCGGGCTCAATTTTTTTGGAAGGACACAAGTCTATCTCCCTCCCTCTCTCTACACACACACTCTCATCAATAATTTGCAGTTCATTTTTTTCTTCTTCAATTATTGTAACACGGTATCAGAGCTTCTCAGATTTTTCCTCTCTTGATTGTCACTGTCACGTTATCTTTAAGTCCGCGCTCATATAACGCGTGCCTAGTGTCAGTGTCGGGCCACGTTGTGCTTTGATCTTTGCTCGTGACTGGTATCGTCATCATTGACTACCTCGTGTAAACATCGTCAACCACTGTCGTGGATCTTGATCTCATGCTGACAAGCACGCTTCTCTAGAAATTTCATTTCGCAATCACCCAGCGTGAATCAACCAACAATCTAACAAATTACACACTGCATTGAAATTCTCAATTTGTGCATGTTTGCATGAATTTGATTAAGATTCTCCTGCTACATCACCATCATCATCCACACTGGCTACAATTTCATCGCTCTCTGTTCCTTTGTTCTCTCCCCGCATCAGCAACATCCACCACCTTCTCGTTCAAGCCATCTCCAGAGATTGGAGGCTTGGGTTCCAATGCTTCATCATCATCATCGATATCAACAATTATTGCAACATGGTATTGCCCAAAATCCCACTGTCTCATCACAAATTCAACCCGCCTCCTCGCCGACCAAACCATTGTTGTGCGCACCGACAACAACCAACAGAGAATCACACAATCTTCAGCACAAAGAACAGCCCAAATCACACGAAGAACACACAATCCCAAACAACAGATCTAATGAGGTTCGGCCTCAATGCCTACGTCCTCGGGGCAATCAATGGAGAGAGTTTTCAATTTAGGAAGATGATTACAATCGCTGTAGATCTCTCTGAATGCAAGAGTATCCACAGTTTTTCTCTTTCAAGGCACTAAACCCTAGAAAATTACACTTAGGGCTTAAATACACAGTTTTTCGAAACAGCAGTTTTCCGCCCAGACCCGACCATCGGTCGACCGGACGGTCGACCGAAGAAACCCGAGAGCACAGACCCTGTATTCCGGTCGACCGGCCGGTCAACCCAGAAAACCCGAGAATTGGGTTCCTGCAGTCAGAGCACTTCGGTCGACCGGGCCGGTCGACCGCTCAAATCCCTGTGCATGCTGTGCACGTCGGTCGACCGGACCGGTCGACCGACTCGCCTGTCTTCTGCTGCTGCTTCTAATTTCCTGCCCGCTGTCCCTTTGCCTTTCGTCGTAGACTCTTTGGCAATCTTCAACAGCACCTGGCATGACATCAACTCCTCTACTATACTCTCTCCTCCAACAATTCTCCACCTCGGTGAAGATTTCCAAATCTGAGCCGAACATCGACTCGATAGCGGCTGCACTAACCTGGTTGCCTACGTACCCTTGCCCAAGGGATCAAGCCATCCGTAGTTCACCCAAATGAGCTTCAGCAAGCTCAATTCACCTGAAGGATATGAAGCAAGTCTTTGCAGTGTGCAAACTTTACTCCCGACACCACCTTTGTAAGCATATCGGCCGGATTCTCCGAAGTGTGAATCTTCAACAAGTCAATGTCACCTTCTTCCAGAATCTCCCGAACAAAGTGATAGCTGACATCGATGTGCTTCGTCCTTGCATGATAGACTTGGTTCCTTGCCAAGTAAATAGCACTCATGTTGTCACAGTTTATCCTCAATATATCCTGTTCCACGCCCAAGTCATCAAGCAATCCCTGAAGCCAGATTGCCTCCTTCATGGCCTCTGTCATAGCCATATATTCAGCCTCTGTGGTCGACAACGCGACGGTAGACTGAAGTGTGGAGCGCCAACTCACCGGTGCCTGCGAGAATGTGAAGACATATCCCGTCGTCGACCGGCGTTTGTCAAGATCACCTGCATAGTCTGAATCAACATACCCTGTGCACTCTTGCTTTCCGGTGTCGTCCTTCTCGAACACTAGGCCTACATCAATAGTTCCCTTGATGTACCTCAGAATTCATTTCACAGCTTCCCAATGACCCTGTCCAGGATCATGCATGTATCTACTCACCATGGAGACTGTCTGTGATAGATCTGGCCTCGTACACACCATTGCATACATCAAGCTACCCACCGCATTGGCATATGGAACATGAGACATATGCTCACGCTCTTGAACACTCCTTGGAGACATCTTCGCTGACAATTTGAAGTGCGGCGCCATTGGTGTACTAACAGACTTAGTATCCTTCCCGATATTAAACCTCTGCAGTACCTTCTCCAGATAGCCCTTCTGAGTCAAACTTATCCTGCCAGCTTTCCTGTCTCTTGTGATCTCCATGCCCAATACTTTCCTTGCTTCCCCCATGTCCTTCATCTCGAACTCTGACGATAACATCTTCTTCAGAGAATCAATAGCAGATCTTGACCTAGAAGCAATCAGCATATCATTTACATAAAGAAGTAGATAGATATATTCACCTGATGGTAACTTGTTGTAGTACACACATGGATCAAATGGCTTCGTGTGTACTTCTTCTTCCTGATAAAGCTGTCAAATCGCTTGTACCACTGTCTAGGAGACTGCTTCAAACCGTACAGCGATTTCTTCAGCTTACATACTAAATCTCCCTTCCCTGCAGCTTTGTAACCTGTGGGCTGTGTCATGTAGATCTCCTCCTCAAGATTGTCGTGGAGAAAGGTGGTCTTCACATCAAGTTGGTCCAGTTCCAACTCATTCTGCGCCACCAAAGCCAATAGAATCCGAATAGACGAGTGTTTAACTACCGGGGAGAACACCTCGTTGTAGTCGATTCCTTCTCTCTGAGCGTAGCCTTTAGCCACCAACCTTGCCTTGTAGCGCACTGTATCTTCTTGAAGAGATCCTTACTTCTTAGCAAATACCCACTTGCACCCTATGGCCTTCTTCCCCTTGGGCAACTTGGTAAGTTCCCATCTGTTGTTCTTATAAAGAGATTGCATCTCTTCATTCATGGCCTCTTTCCACATCTCTGCTTCCGAACTGATCTCAGCTTCCCTGAAGGTAGATGGAATAGCCTCTTCAACAACTGGGAGTGCATACGCGACGACCATATCAGTGGTGAGCCAACCCGGTCTCCTAGTATTCCTCCGTGGTCTTTCAACTGCAGTAGAATCTGGAACAGTACCCATGACCTGCTCCTGATCCTCTTCAACAACTTCAGCATCTTCTTCTGCAACTTGATCACCTCCCTGTGTCACCTCAGGAATGATCCTCACTGATACTGAATCCTCTAGAGATGGTGGATCTGCATCACTCTCCACCTGCTGCAATAGCTCCTTGGTCTTGCTGGTCTCCACCTGCTTAGAGACCGTAGGCTTCATCAGTGAAGCCTCATCGAATGTGACATCCCTGCTGATTATGAATTTGTTGTCCTTTTGGTCCAAATCTTGAACCCCTTGGTTCCTCGCTTGAAGCCAACGAACACCCCTTTCTTTGCCCTTGGGTCCAACTTGTCTTCTCTGACGTGGTAGTAGGCTGGACATCCGAAAACCCGTAGCAAATCATAATCCTGAGCAGTTCTTCCTGACCAAGCTTCAAGAGGAGTCTTCCCCCTATTGCAGACGATGGCAACTTGTTCACAAGGTGGCATGCATACCCCAAAGTTTCAGCCCAGAACTTCTTTGGCAGTCCTGCATTGGATAACATACACCGAACCTTCTCTAGCAAAGTTCGGTTCATCCTCTAAGCCACCCCATTTTGTTGCGGATTCTCCGGTACTGTGAAGTGTCTCTCGATGCCCTCATCAAGGCATAGCTGTAGGAACGGATCGGATTTGTACTCCCCTCCATTGTCAGAACGGAGAACCTTGATCTTCCTTCCTGTGCTTCTCTCCAGATTAGCCTTCCACTTCACAAACAGCTCTAGGACTTCACCTTTGTGTCGCATAGTGTACACCCAACAGCGCCTAGAGTAGTCATCAATGAACACACAAAATAGTGGTTACCTCCAATCAATGCAGTCTTGGTAGGTCCCCATACATCCGTGTGAACATAGTCAAGAATACCCTCCGTGCAGTGCGAAGCTGTGCCAAACTTCACCTTGGTCTTCTTGCCGATGATGTAATGTTCACATAGATCCAGCTTGCAAGTCTCAGCACCCTTCAGCAACCCTTTCTTCACAAGAGTTTGCATTGATTTCTCCCCTGCATGTCCCAGCCTCATGTGCCACAGCCGGGTTGAATCTTCCTTCTGACTGGTTGAAGCTGCCACCTGCCCTGTCACTGTACTACCCTTCAAGTAATACAAGTTGTTACGGCGATCGGTCTTCAACACCACCATCGAGCCTTTGTCATTTTAAGAACTCCATCCTTAATTGACACTCCGAGCCCCAGTGATTCCAAACTCCTACAGAGATCAAGTTTCTCTTTAGCTGAGGAACATATCTCACTTCTTTCAGTTCCCTCACCATCCCATCAAACATCCTGATTGGAATAGTGCCAACACCCTCCATGATGCATGGGTGATCGTCGCCCATGACGACCGAACACCCCTCCAACTTCTCAAAACTGGTAAACCAGTCTCGATTAGGGCATACATGATATGTTGCACCTGTGTCCAAGATCCACTCGTTCTCCCCCGAGTAACCAATGACAGGAGTGGTGACTGAAAACGAGAACACTGAAGAATCCGAATCTGATCCATCTGCCTGTGATTTGCTGCTTGCAGTTTTTTATCACTTTTGCGAGATTTGCTTCAGATTTGACTCTTTCTTCTTTCCCTTGAACTTTGGACAGTCTACTTTCCAGTGCCCAATCTCTTTACAGAATGCGCACTGATTTTTCTTGAGATCCCTGAAGCCCGGCCTGGACTTTGATCTTCCCCTAATCTCCTTCCCCTTCCTTGATGAACCTCTACCTCTTACTTCCAATGCCTCTGCTGATGAACTTGTCTGAGAGGGATATCTTTCATTCTTCCTTGTTTCATAACTAATCAATGAAGATGACACCTCATCATAATCCAAGCTCTGTCTTCCATTAATGAAGGTCAGTGTGAATGTCTCGTACTCCTCTGCAGGTAGTGAATTCAGAAAGATAACCGCCTTATCTTCCTCTTCTAGCTTGACATCCAAATTCAGCAGATCTGTAAGAAGCTTCGTATATCGGTTGATGTGCTCATTGACTGTGCTCCCCTTCTGCATCCTGAACTGATACAGCTTACTCTTGAGCTGCAACCTAGACTCTACACTCTTCTTCAGGTACTTCTTTTCAAGGGTTTGCCACAGTTTCTTCGCTGACGTCTCATGTTGCACAAGGTATTTTATGTCTTGTGACAAGCATGAACGTAACAAGCCACATGCCGATCTGTTCATCTTCGCCCATTCTTCATCAGTGGTAGTGTTCTTCTTCCTCTCCAATAGGAGAGTGTCCTCGAGGTTTGATTCATTCAGTGCATCCATAACCTCACATCTCCACATACCAAAATTGTTAGTCCCATTAAACTTAACAACTTCAATCCTTGGGTGATTGTTCATTGTCTTAACAGATGCAATTTCTTCTGCCATTGAGATCTTCTTTTGATTCTTATTTATGCGGAAGAATAACCAAATTGGAATAAATCTCTACTCAGATAAAAAATGGGATTTTTTACCTGCCTCTTGAAACCCTAGATCGAGTTTCTCACCGGATCTACTCCAAAACACAGATTCAACGAGCCCTCCTTGCGTCCTCCTGAGATCGACACACGATCTCCTCGAACACCATACCTCTGACCTGAGATCGACACACGATCTCCACCTGATCAGATCTGGAACCCTTCGAATCCTCAGAATCCCAAGCGTAACCTGGACGCTCTGATACCACTTGTTGTGCGCACCGACAACAACCAACAGAGAATCACACAATCTTCAGCACAAAGAACAGCCCAAATCACACGAAGAACACACAATCCCAATAACAGATCTAATGAGGTTCGGCCTCAATGCCTACGTCCTCGGGGCAATCAATGGAGAGAGTTTTCAATTTAGGAAGATGATTACAATCGCTGTAGATCTCTCTGAATGCAAGAGTATCCACAGTTTTTCTCTTTCAATGCACTAAACCCTAGAAAATTACACTTAGGGCTTAAATACAAAGTTTCCCGAAATAGCAGTTTTTCGCCCAGACCCGACCATCGGTCGACCGAAGAAACCCGAGAGCACAGACCCTGTATTCCGGTCGACCGGCCGGTCGACCCAGAAAACCCGAGAATTGGGTTCCTGCAGTCAGAGCACTTCGGTCGACCGGGCCGGTCGACCGCTCAAATCCCTGTGCATGCTGTGCACGTCGGTCGACCGGACCGGTCGACCGACTCGCCTGTCTTCTGCTGCTGCTTCTAATTTCCTGCCCGCTGTCCCTTTGCCTTTCGTCGTAGACTCCTTGGCAATCTTCAACAGCACCTGGCATGACATCAACTCCTCTACTATACTCTCTCCTCCAACAACCATCATCCTTCCCTTCGTCAACCTCACACCGCCACTGTCCGATGTCAACACTGTCTCCGGCAACCACAACAGCCCATAGCTACGCCATCTCAACATCCCCCTTGACTCTCTCCTCATTCACACTCAGCACAAGCCTGAATCTCCAGTGCCTCGCCTCCAGCTTGACCGCGATCCCGAGAGCCTGGCTGGAGTCTGCTCTCACCTGAAGTTCTCTCTGTCGCCTGCTCGCGTCGTGACCAGCTGAAACACATCGAGACTGTGCTGATTTGTTGAAGAGAAAGATCAAAAGAGTCTCAAATCTACAATACCTGACCCGATTCAAGATCCGACCTGCATACTATACTAACATTCTGGATTCATACCAGACCCTTTCTAGAAACATTGTCGTTTTCGGACCATACCTTGATGATCCGAAGTCCAAATCACACATAGTTTGAAACGTTATATTCGTGCCAAAGATCTCTATCTAAGATTGACATTATCCTCAATATCCATCCTCGTCTTCATCTACACCACCAATATCAGTCCAATTTCTCTAATACCCTCTTCAATCGTGATTTCAGTCTAACATTCATCTTTGGTTTCGGTTTCAATCTCATATCCGAATCGAAATCATATTCAGCCTCAAATACAACTTCAATATCCTTAGTTTACAGTCCACGTGCAAGTCTAAGTCCATCTTCTGCAAGTCCAAGTTCAACTATATCCACATCAAGCTCTTACGTTTCGTGATGCGTCTACTGGCAGGCATCACTGGGTTCTTCTAACTGCACTGGTCCGAATGCATCTACTGGCGGATATCACCAGATTCTTCTAACTGCACTACTCCGAGTGTGCTCTACTAGCTGCACTGCTCCGAGTGCGTCTACTAGTGAGTACTAGATTCTACTACTAGTTACACTGGTCTGAGTGTGTACTGTGGGGCATCACCAGTTTACTGCAGTCAATCATATCTCTCTATTAACTTATCAAATCATTTCTTTCTGAGTTTGAGGAATCTCTAAAATTCAAATTTTTTTAATTTTACTTTTCTATTTAGGTTTGGAGAGTTGTTTGGCAGACTCATGCTGGTTTCTTACCATGATTTTAAGGGCGTGTTAAAAGTACTATTAGATTGGAATTCAATTGTATCAGAACAATATTAGGAATAGAGGTTTTCTTATTATTCTTATATTAGAATTATATTATAATTTCTCCTTATCAACTCTGTGTGTGTGTGTGTGGGCATTGGTCTTATAAATATATACAATTCAGTTTTTGAAGAAAAAACCTTCTCCACGAGTGACAAAGAAACAAGTCAAAATTTTAGAATTTCTTTGCTAGCAAATAAACATCCCTAACATCGAGGGCACAAAATAGTTAAAATACATTCTCTCTAATTATAAAGCAATCTAACAACTTTTTTACCCAAAAATAGCCTAGTTTGCTCTACCATTGTAGAATACTTTCCAAAGTTTTGGATGACACATGTCAGTTGATCTTAGGCCATTGGTAATTATTATATGAGAAATTGCTAGACGTGCGTTTTATGGACGAATTGAATTAAGAGAGGATGTTGAAAATATAATTAAATTTCAAATCATATTAGTAAAAAGTTTTGGTCAAAAATGAGTTACATTAGTATCAATATAGAAGAGTTTTTATTTGTTTAGGAGCCAAAGTCTAATTATGATTGTAGCATGAGTTTCTATTTATTTGGATTTTCATGTAATAGTAATAATATTTGATTATTAGAGTTTGTGTAGGGTAGGAGATTGTAGAATTGGTATTTCTATAAATAGAGCACAATTATGTATAAGAAAATTGTATAAGAAACTCTATGAGAAATTAAAGAAATTATGAATGAAAAAGACAAGATTATTCAGTTGAATAGAATGGGTGTTCTTACTTTGATATGTGGAAAGCTAGCAATTGTTAAATGAAAAAAAATCAAAAGGACCCGACAACGCATTACATGTACAACAATTATGAAGTTGTTTTTATCAAAGTTTGCATATGACTCGACACTCATAGAACCAATAAGTGAAGAACGAGCATATTATATTACAATACATCAAGTAGGAAATCAAGCTAACATTCTTGTCAAGTTATTCAAGGACACATTTATGAAATTATGAAGTATAGTAGACATGTGCTTTATGAAAGAACTGAATTAAGGAAGGTTGTTGAAAATATAATTAAATTTCAAATCATGTTTGTAAAGTATATTGATTAAAGTTAAGTTAAATTAGGAGTGTCTATATAGAAGAGTTTCTATTTGTTTAGGAGTCAAAGTTTAATTATGATTGTAGTACGAGTTTCTATTTCTTTAAGTTTTCATGTAATAGTAGTAGTATTTGGTTATTAGAGTTTGTGTAGGAATAGGAGATTGAAAATTTTGTATTTATATAATAAAGCACAAGATCACTCAATTTTATATGAGAAATTGATTGAGAAATTATTAGAGTCAGTAAAATAAAATTGATGTTTTTCTTTCTCCATAAATTTCCGTCCTTTCATATTTTCTTTATCGAAGATCAACAATTATTTTCGTGAGGACTACACACAAAAACATTTTTTTCTGAATTATAAAATTCAAAACATAGCCGACCATTTTCATGAGAGACAAAATACCACCAATTTTCACATCTCATTATAAGTAACACCATTAAATTATATGTATTGTTAAGCTTCCCAAAAACTTTGTTTGATGAACAAATTTTAGTTTGACCAATAAACTTGTCATTGACATTGGATGTATTTGAGTCTCATCCTAATCTTAATAACAAATCAAGGCTTTGTGGCTTTCAAGTATGTTTTAAATTTTATTAAAAGATGTGTTGAAAACCCATCATTCACTCCTCTCAATCTTCGTTCACATTTTGCTCCTCATTTTCACTACTTTGACTTGTTACCCCTCAGCCATTGTGCGTTGAAGTAAATTTTAAATTTTACAAAAATATGTAGATACCCCTCATTTACTCATTTTTTTTTTTAAATCCTCTCTTCAACCTCCATTCACATTTTACTCTTTTTTTTTTCAGATTAAAAAGAGAGCCTAATGCTCTTCTATTAGAAGAAAGATATTTTAATTAGTTAGTCATTTCATATCAAAGAAGAATAAACAATAGTATTAACAAATATGTGAATAGTAACGCATAATTATTCCGCAAGTGAAAAAGTGGTTCTAATATTTAGAGAATGATCAAATGAGGGGTAAACATGAATAATTTTTCTTTTCAAAGTAAACATGAATAATATTTAGGGGGGAAGAAATAAAATTTAAGATTTTCTTTTTGCATTTGAAAAAAAATTCTCTAATTTTTTTTTAATAAAATTTAATAAGAAGAAAGTTATAGTAGCTAATTTGTCCTTTGCTCCTTAATTACTGTGGACGCACATGATCAAATTTGAATGGAAGCTTTGTATGCAAATCCAACTGAGAGAGATCTGCCCCCAAAAAGAAGACATGCACAAAAATTATTAGATTCAAGATTCTGTTCTCATCATTTTTGCAAATTTTTGCAATTCTTTTTGCAATTTAATAGTCAAGTAATCAAGCTCAGAAACAGAGGGTAGCACATGAAGAGAGAATTATAATATTGAACATGGTTTGTTTTAGCCCTAAAGTCTAAATTAGTTAAGATCCACTCCCGAGGTCCACTCAAAAATTAAGATTTGGTCCGAAAATAACAATGCTGCGAGAACGGGTCTGGGTCTGGTATGAATCCAGAATCTGTTAGTGTAGCATGCACGTCGGATCTTGATTTGGGTCGGGTATTGTAGATTTGAGACCTCTTTGGATCTCTCTTCGACAAATCATCACAGTCTCGTTGTGTTTCAGCTGGTCATGAAGCGAGCATGCGACAGAGAGAACGTCGAGTGAGAGCGGACTCCGGCCAGGCTCTCGGATAGCGGTCGAGACGGGGGCGAGGCACGGGAGATGCGGGCTCGTGCTGAGCGTGAACGAGGAGAGAGGCAAGGGGGCTGCTGGAGATGGCGTAGCTTATGGTTGCCGGTGGCGGTGTTGACATCGGAGTGGCAGTGTGAGGTTGACGAAGGGGAGGGTGGCGGGTTGGTCGGCGAGGAGGCGGGTTGAATTGGTGACAAAGTGGTGGGATTTTGGGCAATACCATGTTACAATAATTGCTGACATCGATGGTGGTGATGATGATGAAGAAGCATTGGAGCCAAGCCTCCACTATCTGGAGATGGCTCGAACAAGGTGGTGGTGGATCTTGCTGATGCTTTGCAGGGAGGAGCAAAGGAGCAGAGAGTAATGAAATAGTTGCCAATGTGGATGATGATGGTGATGTAGCAGGGGAACCTTAATCAATTTCATGCAAGCATGCACAAGTTGAGAATTTCAATGCAGCGTGCAATTTGTTAGATTGTTGGCTGATTCATGATGGGTGATCGCCACATGAAATTGCCGGAGAAGCGTGCTTGTCTGCATGAGATCAGATCCACGACAGTGGTTTGTTAGTATTTGAAATGTCTCATATTCATTGGAGAAGAATTCAGGTTCTGACAGTTTTCTAATACGGATCTGTCTTCATATTCATTGGAGAAGAATTTAGGTTTTGACAGTTTTCTAATACAGATTTGTCTCTTATTTTGATTTGGATACGGGTTTCCTATTTTTCTGAGGAGGTGCTAATTTGAGTTCGTATTGCATTAGGATCATTTTAGGTGCCTATATAAACTTCTTGGGGTGGCCTTTCAAAAGTGTGTCAAGAATTCAAGAGAAATTCTAGAATTCCACCATTGAGAGTTGTAAGAGTAAGATCTTCTTGTAACTCTTGTATTTTTTTCTTTGTCTTCAATAAAGATATCTCCCCTCCTCCCCGTGGACATAGGCACATTGCCGAACTACATTAAATCTTGTGTGGTGATTGCTTGCTAGTGGAAAATCTTCTACGCTTTCGCTTCCGCTGCAGAGTCTTCACTCGGTGTATCTCTATTGTTTGATCGCTGATATATTATCAACAATTGGTATCAGAGCGATGGCTAGCAAAACGACCCCGACAACCAAGTTCGAGGTGGAGAAATTCGATGGGAAGTCCAATTTTCTGTTGTGAAAGATGCAAGTAACATCATTGCTCGTGAAGGAGGGCACACACAAGGCCGTACTTGGTATTGAGAAGAAACCATCGAATATGGAGGATGATGATTGGAATGACATTGGCTTCTGCGCAATGGCGAAGATCATACTATGCCTATCAGATGAGATCTTCTACAACATGATGAACGAAGAGACAGCTGCTAGTCTTTGGTGTAGGCTGGAGAGCCTTTACATGACGAAGAGTTTGTCGAACAAGCTCTTCATGAAGAAGCAGTTATACAGCTTTCGGATGAAGGAAGGTACATCTATTATACAATATCTCAATACTTTTAATAGAATTTTAAGCGACTTGTTAGCTCTAGAGGTTAAGTTAAAAGAAGAAGAAAAAACTCTTATGTTACTCTCTTCTCTTCCATCATGTTATGACCACTTGGCAACCACCATCATGTATGATAAGGAGACCTTAGAATTAGAAGATGTCAGACAGATGCTCCAGAGCAACGAGCTGATGAAGAAGACATATTCTATGGAGGAGGCCTCAGGATTGTTTGTCAAGGGCTAAAGGGGAAGATCAAGGAGTAGGGGACCCAAAAAAAATCCAGAGGCTTCTAGCGCTTTCTTTTGCTACTTTTGCAAGAAACCATGGCATATCAAGAAAATTATATGAAATACAAGGAGATGCTGAAGAGGAAAGGCGACAAAAATTCTGATGGGGCTAATACCAGTGGAAAGTCATCAAGTTAAGGTTATTGAAGAAGCAGATAAGTATTCATGTGATGTCTTAACAGCTGAGTCAGAAAAGATAAATACCCAGATACTTGTTACTTGATTTGGGGTGTACATACCATATGTGCCCAAAAAGGGAGTGGTTCAATACTTACAAGTTTTATGATGGAGGCTCTATTCTGATAGGAAACGATGCCATGTGTAAGCGTATAAGGATGTTTGATGGACATGTTCGAATCCTCACGAACGTTCGATACGTTCGGAAATTAAAGAAGGATCTTTTCTCGTTAGGACTTTGGAAGCTCGAGGGTACAAGTTTTCTAGTGCAGATGGAGGAATAAAAGTTACTAAAGGCTCCATGACGATTCTCAAAGAAGAACGGACAGCAAACTTGTACAAGTTGAAAGGAAGCATTATTGTTGGTGATGCTTCAACAGCAATAGAGAAGGAAGATACTATAAGACTTTGGACATGCACCTTGGACACATGAGCGAGTAAGGTATTCAAGCCCTACACAAAAGGAGTGCTCTACCAGGTATCAAATATTGTAAACTTAATCTTTGTAAATTTTGCGTTATGGGTAGGCAATGTAAAGTAGCCTTTCTCTACATCTCAGCACAAGACAAAGAGCTTACTAGATCTTATACGCACGGATGTATGGGGGCCTTCGCCAGTAGCATGCATTGGGGGTACTAGAACTATATTACTTTCATAGATGATTTTTCAAGGAAAGTTTTGGTATACTTCTTGAAGTAGAAATCAAAAGTATTTCAGAAGTTCAAAGAGTGTAAAACTATAGTGGAAAATAATCAAACAAGGCGGAAGGTAAAAGTCTAGAGGTCTGACAATGAAGGCGAGTATACCTCCAAAGAATTTAAAGACTACTTAGCAAGTAAGGGCATCAAACACCAGCTAAGTATATCAGGACGAACAGAACAAAACGGAGTAGCAGAGCACATGAATCGGACACTTACAGAGCGTGCCCGCAGTATCAGATTACAGGCTGACATGTCAGAAGGATTTTGGGCAGAGGCAGTGAATCATGCGAGTTATCTGGTAAACATATCACCATCAACAGCTATTGATCTTCAGATCCTAGAGGAGATATGGTGAGGAGTATCTGTGGACTGTTCAACCTTATGAATTTTCGGTTATCTGGCATGTAGTTTGGTTGATAGTCAGAAAAGGAACAACTGAAGCCAAATCTAAGAAATGTATCTTCATCGGGTTCACCAAAGAGTCAAGGGTTTCAATTTTAGGATCCCGAGAAAAGGAGCACTTTTACCAGCATAGATGTGATCTTTGACGAAGAATCAATGTTGTAAGAAAAATCAAAGACGGAGGATAAAGCGCAAAGTGGAGCTTCAGATAGTTCGGCAGACACTCAGAAAAAGAATGTGAGTACTCGTAAAAAGAAAGGTGAGTACTCAGAGAGCCCTAAAGGCATGAAGGGTCAGAAGAGAACTCTTCAGATCCAGATGGAGACAACTAGGTGGCTACTCAAGAAACCTAGACCGTTGAGGCAGTCAGTCAGAGTTACGGTGCCACCAACAAAATATGGCTCGAACGATGATCATGTCTCTTTCACATTGGTAATAGAAACTGGAGAACTTGACAGTTACAGGGAAGCGATCGAGGCAGATGACCACAACAAGTGGATTACAGCCATGGAGTAAGAAATGAAGTCTTTGTATAGAAACCAAACATGGACATTAGTCGATCTTCCAAAAGACTCCAAGGCAATAGGTTGCAGATGGGTTTTTCGTAAGAAGGACAACGAGCAGTATAAGACAAGGTTAGTTGTCAAGAGATATGCTCAGAAGGAGGGTATTGACTACAATGAGATTTTTTTTCTCCTATAGTCAAGCATACATCTATTCAGATATTATTGGTGATAGTTGTTTATTTAGATCTAGACTTAGAGCAGATGGACGTCAGAATAGCGTTTTTGCACGGTGAGCTTAAGGAGAAGATATACATGAAACAACCTGAAGGTTATATTCAAGAAGGTAAAGAAAACAAGGTGTGTCTTCTAAAGAAGTCCCTATATAAACTTAAGCAGTCTCCAAGACAGTGGTACGAACGGTTCGACTCTTTCATGATCAAGGCCAGATACAATCGATGTGAGTTTGACAGTTGTGTCGATTTTAAGCAGAGTGATGATCCGACATATTGCTGTTATATATGGATGATATGCTGATTGCTGCAAAAAAATAAGACACATGTTCAGAAGCTTAAAGCTCAGCTCAAAAAAAAATTTGACATGAAGGATTTGGGACAAGCCAAGAAGATCTTAGGTATGAAGATCACTCGAGACAGAAACTCAGGCAGACTTTGTTATTTTAGGAGAACTATGTTCTCAAGGTGTTGGAGAGATTCAACTTGGCAGAAGCAACACCAGTCACCACTCTTTTGGCAGGTTACTTCAAATTATCCTCCAAGTAGTGTCCACAATTACCAGAAAATGAGGAAGAGATGTCTCGAGTAACATATGCTAGTGCGGTGGGATTACTCATGTATGCTATGATCTACACTAGGCCTGACATAGCCTATGCAGTTAATAGAGTAAGTCGATTCATGTCAAATCCAGGAAAACAATATTGAGAAACAGCGAAGTGGGTGTTACGATATCTGCGAGGGACTCTGAGAATAGGCTTGGTGTTTAAGAGATTGAAAACGAGAAAGCCTGGAGAACTACAAGGCTATGTTGATGTAGATTATGCAAGAGATCTTGATCAACAAAGATCTATGACGGGCTATGTGTTTACAATAGCTGAGTACGCCATAAGTTGGAAGATAGAGTTGCAAGATACAATTTCTCATTTACGACAGAGGCAGAGTACATGGCTGCAGTTGAGATATCGAAGGAAGCTTTGTGCTTGAGAGGATTGGTTGAGACGTTTAGTATCATACATGATTCAGTTCGAGTTCATTGCGACAGCCAGAGTGCGATTCATCTTGCTAAGGATCACATGTATCACAAGCGAATGAAATATATTGATGTTAGGTATCTTAAGATACGTCAGTGGGTCGTAGATGATAAGGTGAACGATTTGGTAAAGATCAGTACGAAGAAGAATCCAGCATATATGATGACGAAGGCCATCCCGGTAAAGAAGTTCACAGCATCTCTGAACTTCATCAAGGTTCTCGAAAGATAAAGTAGCGAATGGGCTCTTAGGAGGGAGCCATATGAAGTCACAAAGGGGAGAAAAGAAGACGAATGAAGCAGAGGCCAATTTCTATAGAGGAACACAATGAACATGAGTCAAGGTAGAGATTGTTAGTATTTAGAGTGCCTCATATTCATTGGAGAAGAATTCAGATTCTGATAGTTTCTTAATACGGATCTGTCCTCATATTATTGGAGAAGAATTCAGGTTTTGGTAGTTTTCTAATACGGATCTGTCTCCTGTTTTAATTTGGCTACGGGTTTCCTATTTCTCTGAGGAGGTGCTGATTTGAGTTTGTGTTGGACTAGAATCATCCTAAGTGTCTATATAAACCCCTTGGGATGACCTTTCAAAGGTGTGTCAATAATTCAAGAGAAATTCTAGAATTTCAATATTGAGAGTTGTAAGAAAGAGATTCTTCTTGTAGCTTTTGTATTTTCTTCTCTGTCATTAATAAAGACTTCTCCCCTCCTCCCCGTGGACGTAGGCACATTGTCGAACCATGTGTGGTGATTGCTTGCTAGTAGTAGATCTTCTATGCTTCCGCTTCTACTGCCGAGTCTTCAACTCGGTGTATATCTGTTGTTTGATTGGTGATAGATCATCAACATGGTTGACGATGTTTACACGAGGTAGTCAATGATGAGGATACCAGTCATGAGCAAAGATCGAAGCATAAAGTGGCGCTAAGCGCGCTATACGAGTGCCGCTCAGTGCAAACTCAAAGATAATGTGACGATTACAATCAGTAGAAGAAATTTTGAGATGCGCTGATACCATGTTACAATAATTGAAGAAAAAAATAAATTGCATATTATAGATGAGAGCAATACTCATATATACTCACACACACACACACACACACACACACACACACACACACACACACACACACACACACACACATATATAGAGAGAGAGAGAGAGAGAAATGTATATCAGCCTGCAGCTGAGAGAACTCTGTCAGCCTGCGGTGACGTGGCTCAAGATTGAAGCGCCACTAACTTGCGGCCCGCTTATAGGAAGAAGTTAAATTACTAGATACCCCTTATGAAAAGCTACTATGTCGGTAAAAGACAGTGGATATGTATAGTTTATTATATTTTTATATTTTATATATTTTTTTCTTCATTTCTGACTGTTGTCTGATCATCCTATGAACTATTAAATTATTTTTTACATATAGTATGCGATCACATTACCGCGACTATGGTCGCATTACCGCGACTATGGTCGCAGTACTTAACGAGAGCGATAGTATAATCGCAGTTTACGTATTTATTTTATATATTTTGTTCTTCATTTCTGACTGTTGTCTGATCCTCCTATGAACTATTAAATTGGTTTTTACATATAGTATGCGATTCTGGACTGCGACTATGGTCGCAGTACACTCGACTGCATTTTTTTTGATGAATTTTTTTTGCTAAGTTAAATGTAATAACGGTGAATAAATACTGATTCTATAGTCGCAGTTTACATATGTTTTTATATGTTTTGCTTATAAAGTATGAATTATTTTTACTTATTGCATGCGTAGTAGCACTGCGACTATGGTCGCAGTGTTTTAAGAACAGCAGTCGCAGTTTGATATGTAATTAAAAGAGCTTATAAGTTAATCTAGTAAGAAAGAGACCTAGCACTGCGACTATGGTCGCAGTGTTTAAGAACAGCAGTCGCAGTTTCATATGTAATTAAAAGAGCTTATAAGTTAATCTAGTGAGAAAGAGACCTTACAAAAAAAATAGAATTAAAAGCTTTTAAAAGAAGACAAATAAGGTTGAATATCAGAAGATCAGGAAATCCTAATCCTCGTCATTATCACCATCATAAGCAGATTCGTCGTCTTCATTCTTCTGCTCTTCCTGTTCATCACTTATTTCCTCATCATCTTCCTGTTTTTGAGGTTTTTTTGTTTCACCGATAAACTCCCAGAATGGATCGTCTCTATCAAGTTTTTCGTCTGACCCGTTGCCAGAAAGCGAGCTACAGCATCAGAGGACATGCTTTCATCAAGCATGTCTCCGTCAAGTGGCAGAGGAATAATGTCTACCTCACTAACCCACATGAAATCTTCATTATCCTCATGAATAGGAGGATCAGTTAATACATTATTTGATGTAGTGAGATAGTCAAAAGGAGTGAAGTCCAGACTGGTATCAGATTCACTAGAATATCCTGAAGAAAAAGGACCGGTGGGGGAACGATTGAAGTTGAAATCTAAGTGTTCAGAGGAAGAAGATGGGGAAGACATGATTTAAGAATGAATTGTTTTGTGAAAGTTTTTTGAAATCAAATTGAAAAGGAAGAGCAAAAATATAGTTTTCAGGTATGAGATAATATATTAGTTACAAGCATTATATAAAGGTCAATATTGTGGAAGAACATGAATAGTAATAATAATTATTACAGGTGAGGGTTGAGTATGGTAGGAAGTGATAAAAAATTAAATATTTAATTGAAGATTTATTGCGGGAGAATCCGAAGAGTTTCTTTTTGCCAGAGGTTTAATGCTTGAAGTAGAAATTAACTTTTTATAGAATTATTTGCCTATATCTTTAAATTACGTATGGTGCACATCTCTCCTTTATCAATATTAACATTATTGCATCTCTTTTTTCTAGACTGTTGTTGTATCATGGTAGAAAGAATATTAATTACTTTCATTTAATACATAAGGCATGCGAAAGAAGATTGCGACTTTGGTCGCAGTACTGAAGGAGGTCGCATTGCTGTACGATAGAATGCGACTAGGGTCGCAGACGTTATAGCGAGATAGAATGCGACTAGGGTCGCAGACGTTATAGCAACTAGTGACTGCGACTGTGTCGCAGTTCTCATATAAAATTGAAAGTTATTCCAGTTTAGAATTAAAAAGGGGTATTTTTGTCAATTTGTTTCACGATTGTTTAGGCGGGATCTTTTTTGATTTTTTGGCGCCTACACTCTGCGGCCGATATGTGGCATATATTCAGCCACGTCCCGCCGGCTGAGAAACTCTCTCAGCCTGCCGGCTGAGGTACAGTAACCCCATATATATATATATATATATATATATATATATATATATATATATATATATATATATATATATATATATATATATATATATATATATATATATATAGAGAGAGAGAGAGAGAGAGACTTGTGTCCTTCCGAAATGATTTCAGCCTAAATCTTTCCAACTCAAATACAACCCTCTGACATTCGAATACAAGATCTATTAAAGTTGTTCTATATTATTTTAAGTATCTATAAACCAAAAACTAAATGTTTTGAATACTTTTTGCTAGGGGTGAGCATCGGTCGGTTTGGTTCGGTTTTTGCTAATTTTTACAAAATCGAACCAAACCGATTAGACTTAATAACGGAACCGAACCGAATCGACTCAGTTCGGTTCGGTTTTTCGGTTTTTTCGGTTAGGCCAATATATTGCCATTATTTCTTGCATTTTTTAATCACCATTATATTATCATCCTTTAATATTCTAATCTCAAATACCCATTATCCAAATTAGAAATAATAAAAAGACTCTAATTTTAATGTGAATTGAAATTTCATATTCTAAAACTTTTACACTATATTTGAGCTCTTATATCAAAGCTCATATAATTATTACTAATTTTTAATGATAAGAATGAAAAAAAGAACTATATTAATATAAATATTATTCTCAATTGTGATGGTGTATTTAACATAGCTTTCACATATTCAATATAAAAAAGATGGTATTACTAAAAGTAATAAGACAAGTTTCCACCAGTTTTTATTATGAACTATATGATTCACTAAATTGAATTTGAGTAGGGTGATATATAGGGTGAGAAATTCGGTTCGGTTCGGTCAGGTTTGGGTTTTGGAACACAAAACCGGAACCCGACTGAATTAGAGCGGTTAAGTTCGGTTTGGGTTCGGGTTTCGATTTTTAGTCGGTTATTTCGGTTATAACCGAACTCTGCTCACCCCTACTTTTTGCCCATCCATCAAGCGACGCAAAATGGACAGTTGAAAGTAGTGAGTTGGTTAGATCTATATCTTTAGACACAAAAATTCTCGATCCGGCCATTTGATTATGCTCTAAACATTTAAAAACCCCTACAAATCAATTTTTGTTAGGTTTCAAATATTCTACACCGTTAAACTAACTAACTCACTATTTCCTACTTGATGCATGGGCAAAAAGTATTGAAAAAACTTGATTTTTGGTTTATACATACTTGAAATAATATAGATCAACTTCAACAGAGTGGATTTTGTATTCGAATGTCGGATGTTGGTATTTGAGTGGAAAGGATTCAGCCTCGAAGCCTTCCGGAATGACACAAGTCTATCTCCCTCTTTATATATATATTATATATATATATATATATATATATATATATATATATATATATATATATATATATATATATATATATGTATGTATGTATGTATGCATGTATGTATGTATACAATTGTTAAGGAGAAAAATTACCTTTCAAAAATTGATAAGGAGAAATGCTAATACAATTCTAATATAAAAAAAAAAAAAAAACCTCTATTCCTAATATTGTTCTAATGCAATATGAATTCTAATCCTAATAGTACTCTTAACACTTCATGTATTTATTTTGCAAGTAATAGATTTCTTCTTAGCTCACCTCTTACGCGTATGACACGTATGTGACAGTGTGGTGACTCTCCCTCTTCCAATTTTTTTAATCATCAAATTTGGAATGAAGAAGAATGAAGCATGTCACTCCGTACAAAAAATTGTTTTTTTAATCAAAACATCACATCTTTCTTCATTATGTTCCTCTCTTCTTCAAATTTGAGCAAAAAAAAACATAAGAAAATTAAGCACTTTATTTATAAAAAATATTTTTTAATCAAAATGTCTCATCTCTGCTCATTTTCTTTTTCTAAATTAAGATAAACAACACATAAAGAGGAACAAACTTTTTCCAACTCTTCCTTCTTCTATCTTAATTCTCTCTTGATCTCTTTTTCACCTCTTCTAAAACCAAAAAAAGTTTTTTTCCCAAAAATTTTTGTGATTTGCTTCTTACTGGAGAGGAATCTAGGAGATTTTGAAAAGAATTTGGTGAATTTTACGTGGAATCTATGCACATATGTTATAAAATCTACCTTGGTTCTTATGGTCCAAGAGATCAAGAAGTCTCTCAAAATTGATGACCGAAGTCTAATCGATGGTACGTACCGAAGCGAATATGATTGTCAATCAACTCAACCTCCACTACAACAACAACCACCACAACAACTTCTACTCCAATAATCACCATCACCTCCACAACCACCACTACATTAACATCGGCCGCAACAATCACCACCACCACCAAGATATCTTGTACAAAATTTTCAGTATGAAGATCTTTCCGATGAGGAAGAATTGAACAACCTCTTCTATAAAGAAGACGATTTCGAAGATGAAGCTTACGATGGAGGGATGACTTATGGGCAAGACAATAGGCAGATGATCAATCCTAATCCAAATGTGGGAAGTGGATTTTCTTTTCCTAATCATGATAGGAGAAGAGATTCTTCAAGTCCTAATGAATATAGGATGAAGATTGAGATTTCTTCCTTTAATGAGAATTTTGATATCGAATCTTTCTTGGATTAGGTCTATAAAGTGGAGAAGTTCTTCGACTTTGCTTACGTCTCTGAAGAGAAGCATGTCAAGTTTGTAGCATACAAGCTCAAGAGAGGAGCAGCCGCATGGTGTGATCAATTATAAATCACAAAAAGACGTCAAGGCAAACCAACCGTGATGGCATGGGGCGCATGAAGCAACTATTCAATGTAGATTTCTTCCACCAAACTATCAATAAATTCTGTGCAATCAACTTGAGCATTACCAACAAGGGATAAAGTTTGTCGTGGCATACATGGAGGAGTTCTGTTGGCTATCATCCCGTTGTGATCTATCCATGACGGAGGAACAACAAGCAGCGAAGTACATCAGTGGTCTAAAGTATCCTATTCAAGAACACGTGATCCGTTGACGAGGCCCACAACATATTCTCCGTTGATGAGACCCACAACAAAGTCTTGAAAGTCAAGAGATTACAGAATAGGGTTCCACTTTTCAGACGTCCAACACCAATTGAAGAGTCAACAAGTGGCACAGGAGTTCAGTCGAGTTCCACAATAGTTGACTGATCGCCAGCCCATCAGTCGACCAACGCCTTTGCATCCTCACCAACAACATCAACCGACGCCACTGCAAAGAACAAAGAAAATTCCTATATTAAACCTGGAGTTGGCAAGTGCTACAAGTGTGAAAAAACTGGACACAAGTCCAATGAGTATCCAAGGAGGAGGTAAGTCAACATGCGAACTATGAGGATGAAGAGGAAATGAAAATTGAGACTCAGTCGAAAGACTCTGACTTTACCGAAGAGCATGGAGGGTCAGTCACTTGTGTGGTACATCAGTTGTTATGCAACCAAAAGACCTCCGCCACTACATAACGGCATCAAATTTTTTACTCAAGATATCGGTCAAGAGTAAGATATGCAACCTCCTCATTAACAATGAAAGTCCTGAGAATATCATTTTTAGAGCACTTATAGATTATTTGAAGTTAGAGACGGAGCCACACTCTCATCCTTACACCAGTGATTGGATCAAAAGGGTTTCTCTATCAAAGTAACTAATATATGTAATTTTTGGGTGATTTTGTCCTGAAAATCATGTAATCATTATTTTTTTTTCTTTTTGTGCTAACCAAACACCCACTCATGAAAACACTGATGTGGCCAAAGCTGTCAGCAATTTCCAGGCCAAATCAAGCAAACAACACTACCTTAATGAGTGGTCAAATTTACTATTGCCTTTTGTCAATGAAGGTCCCCCAATCTTGCAATAAATTACCCTTCAATTTCTTCAATGAATTTCCCCACATTTATTGATCTAAGTCAAGCTAACATAGGAAGAGAGATTCTAGACCAATGCATGGCCTATTATGTCATGACACCAAATGGAGCTGACTGGTTCCTGTAAAAATACTAATAAAAAATAATCAAATTAATGGAACAACTTTGCGACAATCTAATCCCCCCAAATTATTCTTAATGTGTTTTTAAAAATCTATTTTCTAACACAAATTTTAATCATATAAATCGTATAAAATATGCTGAAATTTATATTTTAAATATTAAGAAAAATTAGGATGCCAACGCAATTAATTTTCTTTAAAATAAGTAGGAATATATTGATTATTTTAATTCACGGTTTCCGTCAAAGTTTTAGTGAATAAAACCTTGCAAAACTCAGTAGGATCGATCATTAATCACTTGACAAATTCAAAGAGATTTTGTGATTTTAGTTACAACATCACAAATTTTTTTCCTCAAATTCAACTTAATTTATTAAATTTTTGTTTTAAGAATCTCACAACATTTTGATCCCATGGAAGATAGCTAGTTGTAGTTGCTTGGTGTCAGCATCAATTAGGTGACAAAGAACATTACAACAAGATATAACTTCCAAAAAAATATATATCTAACACTTTCCAATTTAACCACTCCCACTAGAAGCAATTAAGCATCATATTTGATCAACAAAAATTAAAAAACAATTCAAAGGAAACAGTATCCACATGTAAACTTTTCTTTTTGAGTGGATCTTTAACTAATTTAGACTTTTTGAACTAAAACAAACCTTGTTCAATATTATAATTCTCTCATCATGTGCTGCCCTCTACTTATGAGCTTGATTACTTGACTATTAAAATTGCAAAAAATTTGCATGCATGTCATTATATGAGAGCAGAATCTTGAATCTAATAATTTTTTTTTGCATGTCTTCTTTTTGGTGGCAGATCTCTATCAGTTGGATTTGCATGCAAAGCTCACAGTAATTAAGGAGCAAAGGACAAATTAGCTAGTATAACTTTCTTCTTATTAAGATTTTTCAAAAAGAGAATTAGATTTTTTTTTTCTTTTTCCTGCCCAGCATAATCTTAAATTTTATTTTTCCCATCCTAAATTTTATTCATGTTTACTTTGAAAAGAAAATTATTCATGTTTACCCCTCATTTGATCATTCTTTTGCAATTGGACTTCACTTTGTCACTTGAGGAATAATAATGAGTTACTATTCATATATTTGTTAATAATATTGTTTATTCTTCTTTGATATGAAATGACTAACTAATAAAAATATCTTTATCTCATAATAGAAGAGCATTAGGCTCTCTTTTTAAGTGGAATAAAAGAGTAAAATGTGAATGAAGGTTGAGGGGAGGATTTAAAAATAAAATTGAGTAAATGAGGGGGTACCCACGTATTGTTTTTGTAAAATTTAAAATTTACTTCAACACAAGTCAAAGTAATGAAAATGAGGAGTAAAAATGTGAATGAAGATTGAGAGGAGGAGTGAATGAAGGGGTTATCAACACATCTTTTAATAAAATTTAAAACATACTTGAAAACCACAAAGCCTTGATTTGTTATTAAGATTAGGGTGAGACTCTACATACATCCAATGTTAATGACAAGTTTGTTGGTCAAACTAAAAGTTGTTCATCTAACTAAGTTGTTAGGAAACTTAACAATACATAAAATTTAATGGTGTTACTTCTCATGAGATGTGAAAATTGGTGGTATTTTGTCTCTCAAGAAAATGGTCGGCTATATTTAGATTTTTATAATTTAGAAAAAAAAATGTTTTTGTGTGTTCCCCATGAAATAATTATTGAATTTCGATAAAGAAAATATGAGAGGAGGAAAATTTATGGAGGAAGAAAAACACTAATTTTATTTTTGGCTCTATAATTTCTCATTCAACTTTCTTATACAAAATTGAGCCATCTTCTATTCTATTTAAAGAAATACAAATTCTTCAATTTCTTACTCCTACACGAACTCTAATAGTCAAATACTGCTACAATTACATGAAAACTTAAATAAATAGAAACTCTTACTACAATCATAATTAGATTTTTACTCTTGAAAAGATAGAAACTCTTTTAAATAGATACTCTTACTTTAACTCAACTTTGATCAAAACTCTTTACTAACATGATTTGAAATTGAATTATATTTTCAATATCTTTTCTTAATTCAATCTTCCATAAAATGCACGTCTGGCAATATTCATAGCTTCACAAAAGTGTCCTTGAATAACTTGATAAAAATATTGACTTGATCTCCTACTTTGATGTACTATAGTAGATCTCCTCATTCTTCATATGCTGGTTGTGAAAGTGTCGAATCATGTGCAGATTTTGATAAAAACAACTTCATAATTGTTGTAGTTGTAATGCGTTGTCAGCTCTTTTTGATTTTCTTTTTTACTTAGCTTCTAGCATTCCACTTATCAAAGCAAGAACATCCATCAAAGTAAGAACACACATTCAATTCAACTGAATAATCTTGCATTTTTCATTCATAATTTCATTTTTTGACTTTTGTAGAATGCTTCTTTTTTAGATTTTTTTTCCCCAATTTTTTACTTTTATATCTTCTTTTGTAGTAAGTAAAATTACTCTTTCCTCTCTTTGCCTTTGGCCTTTTACTCTGTCTTGAACCTTTTCTTAATGATGGTCGAGGTGCTCCTCTTTAATATTTTTGTCCTCTTCCTTGATCTCTGATCGTCCTACAAGATAAGATGTCTTTTCTCTTATTTATCAATCTTCATGTCTTCTTCAAAAGTCCTTTTCACTTTTCATTTCTTTCTTTACTTTTGATTTAAATATGAATTGAAGTGCTTGATTTTTTACACTTAGAAAATCAGCGCTGCTTTACCCTATTTCATTGTTATAACTATCATTTATTAACCATGATTATTTTTTCGTCTTGCCTTTCTTTTACTTCATTTTGTTCTTCTCCACCTTCTTCTTCCCTTTTTTCTTCTTTCTTTTATTCTCCTTCTTCTCTTTTTTTCCCGTCTCTTCTTCTTTTTCTTCTTCTTTTTCTTCTTCTACATCTCTTGCATATTCTTCTTCGCTTCTCCTTTCTTTTTCTTCCTTTCCTTCATTTTTCCCTCCTCCTTCTCTATCTTCTCTCTCTAAACCTTATTCTCATAGATTTTCATATCTTTCATGAGTTAATCTTCTTTGAAGTTTTCTATTTCTTGAACTTCTTTCGTCTCTTTTTTGTGTTCTTAAATTTCTTGAATTCCTTCCATCCCTTCCTCGAACTTCATGACTTCATGAGTTGTATGTCGTTTTCTCTTCATATGTCTTCTGCAAAAATCTCAAGCATATTTTGATGTTGCACATCGGATGATGCGAACGTATTTTCATCAACTCTATAAAATATTAAAAAAGGAGTAAATCTATCTCTTGTCTTTAAGTCATCAAACTGGTCCCTTTCAGTTGACATTAATCTGCTCCAATTTTTCAGTTGATGTTAATCTACTCTAATCTTTTGCAATCTCAAAATATTTTTTCAATTATCTCTCGCATGTCTTGAGAGATCAATAATTTCTTCATCTTGGTACTCCAACTCTTGTAGTTATATTTTGTGAGACGGGAACATAAAGTTGCATCAATTTGTTAGCCATCTTCTTTAAATAGGGACTTTGAATAAGTTGTTAGTGACGATGATAATTGGCGCAATGTGGTGAGGAATTTATGGCTCTGATATCACTGTTGATCTTCGATAAAAAAAATATGAGAGGAAAAGAATCCATGGAAGAAGAAAAATACTTAACAATAATAATTTTTCATATAATTTCACGTTCAACTTTCTCTACAAAATTGAGCCTTCTTATGCTCTGTTTATAGAAATAGAAAATTTTCATTCTCCTACTCCTACACGAACTCTATTAAACAAATACTTTTACTTTTGTTGGAAATATGAAGAATATATGTGAATCTTTGAATTGAATTATGGTGAGATCCGTTAATCAAATCAATTGGATGATGATTGGAGTGTGTTCTCCTTCCATTGGGGATGAACGTAGTATATTCACATGTTCAATTCTGACTTCGAATGAATGAGATATGATTGCTTAAATGAAAGAACAATCAAAGAGTTTAAGAATTTACCGTGTAGCTTGTGGCTAACGGGTCGTGTCCACGAGGAGGAATGCGATGGAAGCTTTTCGGTGAATCGTTTAAAAACAGAGAATTGTGTTCGTTTTTTTTATGGAAAAGAGAATGGAAAGAAAGAGATGATTAAAAGAGAAATTGCAACTTTAGAAAAGACTTTAGAGAAGATGATTTAAAAGTTCGAAGATTGTTTTGTTGATTATAATAAGGAAGAAAATCTGGGCTCACTATCTCACTACTCAATTGTTCATTCTTCTATTAAAATCCTAAGTGCCTCAAATTGATCATAGGCAAAACTTAAAGTTGATTTTTAGAAACTTTGAAGTAAAGCACATAAGATAGTTGAAAGAGTTCACTCTTTTCTTTGAAAAATCGTTTAGAATCGAATATTAAATCATCAAGCGCGAAGAAGTAAGAATGAAATAAAAACAGTTCAAGAAACGTTCATGAAAAAAGTGAGAGTTTAACAATCCAAACCCATCCTCATGTGCCTTCAAGAACACTTTCAAAAAGAAAGGCTTTAAGTAAGGCATGCAAATGATTCATTGGGTCTTTTTCTTTAAAATCAGAAGAGAAGAAGAACTAGAGAGAGTTATAATAGTGAGCTCAGAAAACCGTTTTAGTTACTCATGGAAAATAAAGAAGAAAGCAAATAAATAATGCAAGCCATACCGTAATACGAGTGGAAGAAAAAGTAGCTCGATTCTTGTATTGATATCACTTCAATCTTCAAGTACAAGCACTCAGTTCCTCTCTCTCACAAGTGTTGATACTAGACTACAAATTAAAAAATAAGAATACAACTTTTGTGCTAGCTAATAAAGAGCCTAAATCCTTAGAAAATAAACACAAATTCTAATCCTATTCTTCGCTCCATTTTCCTCTGTTGAAACTAGCATTTATAGGGAAAAACCAGAAGGGGAGGATCCCGGGAAGATTGGGGGAGCAAACGCTCCCCCAACTGAATTCGACAAGCCACGGAAACGCGGCTAGGGCCATGTTTCTACGGCCCCGGTGTGGCCATGTGGCCACACCCAATTGGTGGAGAACACTGATTTGTTGATTTGCCTGTATCTTCTTCTGGTTTTCTTGTTTCTGCTCTAAAAGTTAACGAAACAGCCTTTGATTGTGTGGCTTTAACCGCTTGATTCAGGGAGGATTCTTCTCAACCTCTTGATATGCCAAGATTTTACCCTAATTCCTTGATTTCAAATTTATTCTGAATTAAATCAGAATTTGGTGGGCTTTTGTGCTTGTTTCTCTTTTCTTTCTTTTAGCACTTGGGCCTACATTTAACAAAGAAAAAGAAGACTTATTAATAGGATTTATTAGCTAAAAAGTATGGTAAGGTGATAATGTATATGCAACATATGTGACTAATCACACCCCCACACTTATCTTTTGCTTGCTCTCGAGCAAAACATCAGACTAATTCTAATCAATTATTAGACCACTTTCGCAGGTCACTCGATTGCACTGAGCATGTGCAACAAGCCGTTAAACCTCTAGGTTACCCCTAGAGGACGAGTTTTGTCTCGTGAGGGTTTTCAGTGGATTGCACCCACGAAATCCATAAAGAAAGAGAAAAACGTTAGTATTTTCGAAAAGTATTTTGAAAAGAGAAAATATGAAGTATATTCGTGAGAGTTTAAGTAATCTATAAGTTATAGGAATATCAAAATTTTCATTCATAAACTTAGTCTCTATTTAACATGTCATCAATCAAAGTAAGGAGTCAAATTATTTTTCTCATCTAGTCTATTAATTTACCCTGAGTCGTATGCACCATCGTGATTGTGAAGTTGACTAAGGGTTCGTTAACATTAACTCCTATGCCTTATTTATATTTATTTTCGGTGGTATTTATTCCTCAATTCCATTAGGCTTTCTAATCTGCCCATGTAACGAGCCTTTAATCAGTGACACCCAAACCGGACAGTTTTAGGGCACCAGGTGAGAAAACACCCCTAAGGACTTAAACACTCGAGCAGATAAGGCCACGAAACTAAGATTTTTATTTATAAGATATACCCCTTTTAGGCGTGAATACTTATGCTTCATGAGGCATAAATACCCAGCTTAATCAGAGGATTTATATATATACATTTTTTTTTCAAACTTATCTAATTATCTTTTGCATAAATACCAAGGCTTTCTTAGGCCAAAGCACCTAGCTAATCAATAATTAGATTTGTTTATATATATATATATTTTTATAATATTTTTTTATAAGGCATAAGAGTCTCTGTTTTTAAACCCTAAGTATGTAAGTGTATTTAGTGTGCATATTTCATTAAGATAAATATCAAGACTAAATTACTTTCACAAATTTTCTTCCTAACCCTAAACATCAAACAAGTTATCTGACTTTGACCAAGTATAAGAAATCCTAATTATGATTTTCCTATTCCTTAAAATTGACTTAATTTCTTACAAAAAATATATCAAAATATTGTTCTAACCTTTCAAAAAGTTTATATATATATATATATATATATATATATATATATTTTTTTTTCTTTTTTCTTTTTTATATATCAGTCAGTCATGTTAGAACCCTCTCCCACACTTATCTTATGCATAATCCCCAATGTATGAAAGAAAAGTATACATGCATGAAATGAAATGTAAAAGAGGTGCATATATTATACAGAAATATGTACAACATCAAGTTTCTCCTACACCTAGATGTTTTTCGGTCTTATCCCTCTAACTCTCTTCCCGTCATTCCAATGGGTCCTCTTTATAGGGCATAGTGGGGAGACCAATTTTTCTGTCATTTTAGCTCTCTTCCTCCCCAGTCTCAACTTCTTTAGGTTTTCCTTCCTCACATTTCTACATTCATTATTCAAAAATTGATCACTATCACACTTCTCAGTTGGAACTTCCTCACTATGAATGCCTAGGAATTCTAACTCAGTTCCATATATCTCCTCGAAGCTTAGGTCAACACTTTCCCCTAGAGATGTGTAATTATTCAAAAGATCCCTAGTTGGTTTATCCAAACACATGAGTTCTTCTTCAAAGAGGTTTTCAAAGAGTATGTCAATCGGAGGTTCTTGAATTATATCCTCATGCGATACATTATTGTTTGGCTCATCGAAAGTGAAGATATTCAAATCAAATTTCCCTTTTTAAAGGGTACTCTAACATTAGAATCTCCGATATATGCCTTCTCATCAAGATAATCACATTCATTCGTAAATAATTCATTAAGAAACAGTGACTCATCTTCTATATCTTCACTCTCTTCACTCTCTTCATCACAATTATTTTCAACAAAGTTTACCTCAAATGTTTGATCTTTTATCTTACGAGGTTGTTTTTCTAGGTTGAAGACATTGACTTCTCTAGTCATGTCCCCAAAAGTTAACCTCATGGACCCATTCCTACAATTGATGATGGCATTGACAGTAGTAAGGAATGGTCGCCCTAGGATAACAGGAGTATGAGCCCTATGATTAGAGTTAGACACAGGTTGTGTCTCTAGAACTATGAAATCAATAGGGTAAATAAACTCCCCTACCTGGATAAGGACATCATTAATCTCCCCTTTTGAAATTTTCACTGAACGGTCAGCCAGTTGGATAGTAACTTGAGTTGGACTAAGATCGCCCAACCCGAGCTGTTGATAAACTGAGAATGGAAGCAAGTTGATGCTTGCTCCCAAGTCAAGAAGTGCACGACTAATCTCGGCTTGTCCTATTGTGCAGGCAATGGTTGGACTACCTGGATCCTTGTACTTAACAGGGATCGGACCCGATAGTAGCTCATGTCCTTAAGAAGACCTTTTTAGGTACATTAGTCTTTCTCTTCTTGGTGCACATGTCCTTAAGAAACTTAGCATAAGATGGGACTTGTTGGATGGCATCAAGAAGTAGCACATTTATCTTTACTTGATTAAAGTCTCAATTATCTTATCCATGTGTGAATTTTGCTTGTTTTTCAGCCTATTAGGAAATGGTGCTATAGGCTGGTGCACATGACTGGTTGACTTATCTTTTTCAGATTCATCAAATTTAGGAGGAGCGAGATTAGATGAGGTGGATGCAGAAGTGTGATTGTGCTGACTAGGATTAGAGGTGTTGACACTTGGTTATCAACTTTCTTTCCCGACCTCAATGTATGAACAACATTACATTGATTCAGAGATTGATCCTCAACCAAATGAGCTTGTTGTGAATTCCTAGGATTCATAATTGGTTGACTGGGCAAGGTACCCTTTTGCCTTTCATGTTGTAGGTTGACTAACTGGCTTATTTGACCCTCTAGCCTTTATATTGTTTGCATGAGGGAATCTTGATTCTTCAAGTACCTTTTCATGTTTCTCTCAAAATCAGTCATTCTCCTTTTAAGTTGAGGATTCTGGAAGGAAGGTGGAGCTTGGTTGCTTTTGTCGATAATTTGAAAAATTGTTGGGAGAATTGTGAGGGTGATTGGAAGCGTTAGGTTGATGATTGGAAGAATTATTGGAATGATAGAAGTGGCTTGCATGGTTTGACCGTGGGTGGTCATTATTTTGTTGGCTCCATAAGAAATTTGGGTGATTTCTCCAGACAGGATTGTACGTTAGAGCGTAAGGATTATTGTTCGGCCTTGAAAAGGCCGCATTCATCGGTTCAGAAAAGTGTTGGTGAGCTTGAAATACAGGACACTCCTCAAACACATGATTCATAGCCTGACAGTAAGTACAACCCGGAGTTGAAAATTGGTTTAGGCTGACTTGATTGACTGAACTTGGTTCCTTCGTTTCTAGAGCTTCCAGTCTTCTAGCCAGGTTAGCTAACTTAGCCTCATTAGCGATGGATGATTCGATAGAATAGAGACCTCCTTTTGAAGAGATGGAGTTAGGATTCCTAGAGGTCTCACTAGTGGGTTCCCATTGGATGGTCTTCTGAGCTAGATTTTCATACAAATCTCATCCTTCATTTTCATCCTTCTGCAAGAAACCCCCTTGGCACATACTTTTTAAAGGGTTTTGGTGGAATAGTCTAAACCGTCATAAAGAATTTGGCATTGTCGCCATTTCTCTATTCCATGATGTGGACATTAAACAAGGAGGTATTTAAAGCATTCAAAGTACCTCCAGAACGGTTCACTAGGTTCTTGCTTGAATTGCATGATCGTCTTCCTAATGAGAGCGGTTTTATGAATTGGATAGAATTTCTTTAAGAAGACCTTGATGAAACCATCCCAGGATGTGATAGAACCAGCCGCTAAGCTGTAGAGCCACTTCTTTGCTAGGTCCTTAAGTGCGAAAGGGACAAATCTCAACCTAATAGCATCGTCTACAAGGTGTGAGATTTTCATCATTAGACATACTTCCTCAAATTCTCTTATGAAGAAGTAGGCATCTTCGGACTCTAAGCCATGAAACTTGGGGAGTGTGTTGATGAATTGAGGCTTGAGCTCAAAATTGTATTCACCAACCGATGGAAGTAGAATGCAAGATGGAAGTGAGGCTCTAATGGGATAGAACTTATCCTGTAATGATGTCGATTGAGCCATTACCTGATCTGGTCTTGGTTCAAACTTGGGTGGTGATGTGTTTCTAGTCAACCTAGATGAATTTGGGTCTCTTGACCACACTTGCATACACAAACACAATCACAATCACAAACAAGTTTACCAACAGTCAACAAGAGTAATCAACCAAGCCTAGTCTAAGGTAACCTCGACCTAGACAACTCCTAACCGGTTGATTGTCCACAGGAGGTAGAATGTAGACTTTGACCACAAGCTAATCAGCCAGGTCAGGGCAAGATTGGTGGGAGGTTATCCGTCAAAGACGTTCCTTAATTAAGTAACCACCAATCTTCGGGCTTTCGGCCCTCAATCCCCTTCCTAGATACTGATTTGGTAGGAGTCAAATTCCAACACCTTCCCTCTTTAGGATAATCTCCTAGTGAGTTTGAGATGTCCCTAAGGCCAACGTCTATTAGATTTTACTTAGGCTTAGGTTATGCGTGCCTGGAGATGGTTTGTGGGCTAAGGAAGGATAATGACTACCCCACCTTATCTTGAATTAGGTTTTGCCCTTAGAGTTGATTGTGCAAAAGTGTGCAAGATATAGAAAAGTAGCATTCAAAAGCAAATATCACCCAAGAATATTTCCTAAACTATATGCTATGCATACATACCTTGTCTCCAGCTCTCTTCAATAGTAATTGTAAAGTAAAAAACGTAATTAGACAAATGCCTAGAATACAAGTCTAAACGTTTTTTAAGTAATTAACAATCAATCAAATTACTGTTGGATTAAAACAGGGATGGTGGATAACAGATATAGCAAAAATGTAACATACAAAAACTTAAATTTTTGTGAGCAATATGTCCTGCAAAAAGAGTTTTAGTAGTCCAATGGAATTTTCAATATTTTTGCAACGCAATTTCTTAAAATTCTGTTTCCTACTTTCGAGAGTAGGGGCACAGAATTTGCAAGTCTTCTCTTGCAAAGATTGAATGCTAAATCTGAATCTTTAAGTCCCTGAAACAATACACAAAACTTGTTAGAAAACAACTACACCGTTCCCTCCCCGGCAATTGCGCCAAAAATTTGATTGCTTAAATGAAAGAACAATCAAAGAGTTTAAGATTTTACCGTGTAGCTTGTAGCTAACGGGTTGTGTCCACGAGGAGGAATGCGATGGAAGCTTTTCGGTGAATCGTTTAAAAACAGAGAATTATGTTCATTTTTTTTTTTATGGAAAAGAGAATGGAAAGAAAGAGATGATTAAAAGAGAAATTGCAACTTTAGAAAAGGCTTTGGAGAAGGTAATTTAAAAAGTTCGAAGATTGTTTTGTTGATTATAATAAGAAAGAAAAACTGGGCACACTATCTCACTACTCAATTGTTCATTCTTCTATTAAAATCCTAAGTGCCTCAAATTGATCATAGGCAAAACTTAAAGTTAATTTTTAGAAACTTTGAAGTAAAGCACATAAGATAGTTGGAAGAGTTCACTCTTTTCTTTAAAAAATCGTTTAGAATCGAATATTAAATCATCAAGCGCAAGAAGAAAGAATAAAGTAAAAACAGTTCAAGAAACGTTCATAAAAGAAGTGAGAGTTTAACAATCCAAACCCATCCTCATGTGCCTTCAAGAACACTTTCAAAAAGAAAGGCTTTAAGTAAGGCATGCAAATGATTCAGTGGGTCTTTTTCTTTAAAACCAGAAGAGAAGAAGAACTAGAGAGAGTTACAATAGTGAGCCCAGAAAACCATTTTAGTTACTCATGGAAAACAAAGAAGAAAGCAAATAAATAATGCAAGTCATACTGTAATACGAGTGGAGGAAAAAGTAGCTCGATTCTTATATTGATGTCACTTCAATTTTCAAGTACAAGCATCAATTCCTCTCTCTCACAAGTATTGATACTAGACTACAAATTAAAAAATAAGAATACAACTTTTGTGCTAGCTAACAAAGAGCCTAAATTCTTAGAAAATAAACACAAATTCTAATCCTAATATTCGCTCCATTTTCCTCTGTTGAAACTGGCATTTATAGGGAAAAACCAGAAAGGGAGGATCCCGGGAAGATTGGGGAGCAAACGCTCCCCTAACTGAATTCAACAAGCCGTGAAAATGCGGCTAGGGCCGCGTTTCCGCGGCCCTGGTGTGGCCATGTGGTCACACCAATTCGTGGAGAACACTGGTTTGTTGATTTGCCTGTATCTTCTTCTGGTTTTCTTGTTTCTGCTCCAAAAGTTGACGAAACATCCTTTGATTATGTAGCTTTAACCGCTTGATTCAGGGAGGAATCTTCTCAACCTCTTAATATGCCAAGATTTTGCCCTGATTCCTTAATTTCGAATTTATTCTGAATTAAATCAGAATTTGGTGGGCTTTTGGGCTTGTTTCTCTTTTCTTTCTTTTAACACTTGGGCTACATTTAACAAAGAAAAAGAAGACTTATTAATAGGATTTATTAGTTAAAAAGTATGGTAAGGTGACAATGTATATGCAACATATGTGACTAATCAAGATACTCAAGTCTAAAATTTGCCTAATTCAAAACCAAAATGGGACTAAGGTAGCTAAAAGCATTTAGTCCCACATTGGCCATAGGATGGAAGTTTGAAGTGTTTAAATAGAGAAAAATGGGAACAAAGGCTGTGCCCTTTGGGTACTTGGAGTTTTCGCACGCGATTGGGAGGAAACCATGCCCGCACGTGCGCGCGCGCCACCAGCGACGGCGCGCGCACTGGGCTCGGGTTCCCTACCTAGTCCGGTTCTTTTTGAACCGGGTCTCACGAGATGGGTTACGCGGAGCATACCCGCTCCGCCATCCGGATTCGAACCGCCCCGCGCAACGGCTGTCAGCCAACCGCCGCGGACAGTTGGGCAGTTGTTGCCGTTGAAACGAACCGTTGCAACGGTTCAGACCGAACCGTTGCAAGGTTGGGTTCGGACCAAAATACCCCTCCTGGAGCGCTATAACTAGCGCTCCTCTTCTCTCAATCAAAACACACCAACTCAACTCTCTCTGCGTTCTGAGTTTTGAAGTGAGATACTCTCTCTCTGTCTTGAAGTAACTTCCAACGGGAAGTGGGAAATCAGTAACTCGGTTTTCGAAACGTCTTTCAAGAGATTCTGCAAAATTCGTTCTGAAAGAGGGCTCAGAAAATTCAACAGATTCTTTAGTAGAATTGTTATCTAAATCTGAGACTTTCGAAGAAGAGTATTTTCTACCTTCCTCCTTCCTCTACAGTGGGTGCTCCTCCAAAGTAAAGACAAATATTCTCCCGAAATTTGTCTTAGTCCTGCTGCTTCAATAATCCTGTGAAGGTACTAGTTAACTACGGTTCGACCGTACGGTGATTTGGTAGTGCTATCCAAATATCATGAAGGAGTGTTGTATCTTAGGAGAACAGCATCCTGTAACCCGTTAGCACCGGTGCGGGTGACGTAATTGTCTTAAGGAGATTCGCTTTAAGCGTACCTCACTCCAAATACTGTATAAGTGAATTAATTTCTTTATACGGGGGTTATACTGATATTCAGTATATTGAGACTGACTTATACCAGTCTAATTGGTGTTTAACCAAGGAAGATAATTGAAAGGTAGTTCTTTAATTAAGGAACGTTCTATTAAACGGAAAACCTCCCACCTGATATTAACCGACCTGGCCAATTAGATCGGTGATATTTCAGTGATATTGATTAGTTGTCAGATTGATCCTAGACACCAACAATCTTAAGACAATTACCATTTTGAAGTTTCTTACTTTTGTTCTGCTTGAACTTGCAGAAAATGTCTGAGACTAATTAAGATAGTTCAAGTAAGGCACCAAACATGCAAATACAAGCTTTGATGCTTACTCCACTTCCCTTACTGTTTAAAAGATACACATAACAGTATCTTGTACAGTCATCAATAAAAGTAATAAAATACTTTTCCCGATAGAATCAACTCAACAAAAATATCAAAATTCTAAAATCTGATAGAGGCAGAGAATATGAATCAAATGATTTTAGTGAGTTATGTGCTAAATTTGGTATAATCCATCAAACAACAGCACCATATACTTCTCAACAAAATTGAATTGTTGAACGGAAGAACAAAACTTTGAAGGAGATGGTTAATTCCATGCTCGTAAGTTCTGGAGCTCCGCAGAACTTGTGGGGGGAAGCTCTGTTAACTATAAATTATATTCTAAACAGAATACCCCACAAGAAACTTGGTCTTATACCATTTGAGTTATGGCATGGAAGGACACCTTCCTACCATTACCTTAAAATGTGGGGATGCCTTCCAAAGGTGCTAGCACCATTACCTAAAAAGACTAAGTTGGGAACAAAAACTATGGACTGTATATTCATAGGATATGTCTTGAATAGTAGTGCCTATAGATTTCTGCCTCATAAATCAGAAATACCAGATATTCATGTAAACATGATTATCAAATTTAGAGATATTGTGTTTTTTGAAGACATCTTTCCATACAAACGGGAAACAAATATGACTTCTGGGAAAAGAATACATGAGATGGCATTCAGAGACGAAAGCCCCGAGGAACCGATTATTAATGCGGAAATTGAACCGAGAAGAAGTCAGAGATCTAGAATCTCAAAATCTTTTGGTCCAGATTTCATAGCATACGCTATTGAAAGCGAGCCTCAAACATTTAAAGAGGCTATGTCTACCCCAGAAGTACAAATGTGAAAAGAAACTATAAATAATGAAATAGAATCCATACTAAGTAATCATACTTGGGAATTGACAAACTTGCCTCCTGGCAGTAAACTAATTGGGTGTAAATAGATTTTCAAAAGAAAATTAAAACCCGATGGATCTATCGATAAGTACAAGGTTAGATTAGTAGCCAAGGTTATCGACAAAAGGAAGGACTTGACTACTTCGATACTTATTCACCAGTAACAAGAATAACCTCTATTCGGATGTTAATTGCAATTATAGTATTACATAACTTAGATATCCATCAAATGGATGTCAAGACTGCATTCTTAAATGGTGAATTAAATGAAGAAATATATATGGAGCAACCTGAAAGATTTATAATCAAGGGCCAAGAACACAAGTGTGTAAATTGGTAAAATCCTTATACGGTCTAAAGTAGGCTCCAAAATAATGGCATGAGAAATTTGATAGTGTCATGATCAAAAAGGATTCACCGTCAATGAATGCGATAAGTGTGTTTACACTAGAACAGTTGAAAATGCATGTATCATTGTTTATCTTTATGTAGACGACATGTTGATACTTGGGACTAATATGGAAATTATTAAGTCCACTAAAAGAATGTTATCCAACAGTTTTGACATGAAGGATCTGGGGGTTGCTGATGTAATTTTAGGAATTAAAATCACCAGAACACCAGATGGAATCAGTCTATCTCAATCTCACTACGTGAAGAAGATGATAGAAAGATTCAAGATCATGGGATAAAAGAGAATATTAATCCTTTTCTCCCACACATCCACCTTCATAAGAATATAGGAACTGGAATACGCCAGTTGTAGTATTCTCAGATTATTGGAAGTCTAATGTATTGATGAATTGCACTAAACCCGATATTGCTTACGCTGTAAGCAAGTTAAGAAGATACACTAGTAACCCTAGTGATGCACATTGGACTGCTCTGCTACGAGTATTGGGTTACGTATCACATACCAAGAAATATGCCTTGAGATATGGACAGTATCCACCTGTACTTGAAGGATACAGTGATGCTAATTGGATTGCAGATTCTGAGGAATCAAAATCAACTAGCGAATATGTATTTACTCTAGGAGGAGCAGCGGTATCCTGAAAATCTTTCAAACAAACATGTATTGCCCGTTCCACAATGGAATCAGAATTCATAGCCTTAGATAAGGCTGGAGAAGAAGCAGAATGGCTTCAACAATTTTTAGAAGATATATCATTATGGTAAAAGCTAGTGCCTGTTATATGCATATATGTGACAATCAAGCAGCTATATCTAGGGTACAAAATGTTATATACAACGATTTTCTAGACATATTCGTCATAGACATAATACTGTTAAGTTGTTGCTCTCAAATAGAATTATCTCTATTGACTTTATCTCGTCAAAAGATAATTTAGCGGATCCGCTTACTAAAGGTTTAAGTGGAGAGCGTATAAACTGCGCATCGAGGGGAATGGGTTTAAAAGCCTAACCTTACCGAGTCAGCTTAACGGAAACCTCACTTAGCGACTGGAGATCCCACGGACTAAGTTCAAATGAAAAAACTAGTTTATGATTGACTCAGCAAGTAAGCACTTGGGAGCTTGACTCCAATCTATTCCTAAGGTGCACAAAAGTGCTTTCTACAAATGGATTAAGGATAAACTTAATACTTTTAATGATGCCTATATCTTGTTACTAAACAAGTGGAGCAGAGTAGACTACTCTTAATAGGACGATCACCTATGTGAGTATAGAGTTTGGTTGGCTCTTTAGGAATTTCTATGGAGGCTGTTATTCCCTAAAGATACTCTCTGAAACTAAGAATGTGCAAGGCCAAAATGGACACAACTGAGAACCAAAATTGATTTGAAAAGTTACTATGTGAAGCTTGTTAACTTGGCTTACACTAACGGCTAACAGTTCAAGACCTAGTTCACTGATTAGCCAGTAAGTCCTATAAAGTTTTCGCTATGAAAGATTCAAGACCTAATTCACCTATCCTAATGCAGTTTCTTTTCTAAGGTACCTTTCATAATAGAGTCAGTCTCTTTGTGTGTCAATTCCTTGAATCTCCATTCATTGTGGGAGATTGTTGGGAATATGAAGAATATATATGAATCTTTAAATTGAATTTCGGTGAGATCCGTTGATTGAATCAATTGGATGATGGTTGGAGTGTGTTCTCCTTCTATTGGGGATTAACGTGGAATATTCACATGTTCAATTCTGACTTCGAATGAATGAGATATTCAAGTCTAAAGTTTGCCTAATTCAAAGCCAAAATGGGACTAAAAGTAGCTAAAAGCATTTAGTCCCATATTGGCCATGGGATGGAAGTTTGAAGTGTTTAAATAGAGAAAAATGGAAACAAAGGGTGTGCCCTTTGGGTACTTAGAGTTTTCGCACGCAATTGGGAGGAAACCATGCCCGCACGCGCGCGTCACTGCTGGCGTCGGCGCCGGTGCCGGTGCCGTGCCGGGCTCGGGCTCGAGCTCAGGATCGGTTCAGGTTCGGGTTCCCTACCCTGTCTGGTTCTTTTTGAACCGGGTCTCACGGGTATGGGTTACGCGAAGCATACCCGCTCCGCCATCCAGATCCGAACCACCCTGCGCAACGGCTGTCAGCCAACCGTCGCAGACAGTTGGGTGGTTGCTGCAGTTAAAACGAACCATTGCAACGGTTCAGACCGATCCTTGAAACTGTTCGGTTGGGTTCAGACCAAAATATCCCTCCCGGAGCGCTATAAATAGCGCTCCGCTTCTCTCAATCAAAACACACCAACTCAACTCTCTCTGCATTCTGAGTTCTGAAGTGAAATCCTCTCTCTTTGTCTTGAAGTAACTTCCAACGGGAAGTGGGAAATCAGCAACTCGGTTTCTGAAGCGACTTCCAAGAGATTCTGTAAAATTCGTTCTGAAAAAGGGCTCAAAAAATTCAACAGATTCTTTAGTAGAATTGTTGGCTGAATCTGAGACTTTCGAAGAAGAATATACTTCTACCTTCCTCCTTCCTTTACAGTGGGTGCTCCTCCAAAGTAAAGACAAATATTCTCCCAAAATTTGTCTTAGTCCCGCTACTTCAATAATCCGGTGAAGGTACTGGTTAACTACGGTTCGACCGTACAGTAATTTGGTAGTGTTATCCAAATACCGTGAAGGAGTGGTTGTATCTTGGGAGACCGGCATCCAGTAACCCGTTAGCACCGGTGCGGGGGACGTAATTGTCTTAAGGAGACTCGCTTTAAGCGTACCTTACTCCAAGTACTGTATAAGTGAATTAATTTCTTTATACAGGTGTTACACTGATATTCAATATATTGAGACTAACTTATACCAGTCTAATTGGTGTTAATCAAGGAAAGTAATTGAAAGGTGATTCTTTAATTAAGGAATATTCTATTAAACGGAAAACCTCCTACCTGATATTAATCGACCTGACCAATTAGATCGGTAATATTTCAGTGATATTGATTAGTTGTCAGATTGATCCTAGACGCCAACAACTTTTACCTGAAAACACAAATAAATAGAAACTCTTACTATAATCATAATTAGACTCTGACCCCTAAAGAAATAGAAATTGTTCTATATATATACTCCTACTTTAACTCAACTTTGACCAAAATCTTTTATTAACATGATTTGAAATTGAATTATATTTCCAATATCCTCCTTGTAACGCTCAGATTATTTTTATCAGGCATTAGTGCCCTAATTTTTTATTACTGGATTCATAATATGAGATTATGTGATAATTCTTGTGATTATAATTTTTATCATGATTAATGGGATGATTATTTAATAATCCCTAATTTAAATTTGTACAAGAGAGTGGGTAAATATGGTGGATTAATTTGTGTGCATATTTCTTGGTATATTTACAAATATACCTATATGTGTAATGGTCCTAGTTTCTAATATCCTCAATTAACATAATAACTCTTATTAATTAACAAATTATTCTAATTATATCTAAATTCTTGAAAATTTTCGATAGCATCTCCTATGTATATACTGTTCTGCTCTAATATATAAAAATATATACATATACAATTTCGGCCAACATCAGCCTACTTATCATCAAATAAAATCTTGTCACTAAAATCCAACCATTATATAGTATCACCTTACAAACATCGGTTACATGTGTTCACAATTCACAATTTCAACTTGACATCACCTATTTGTATAGATACAAAATAAATATATGCTCGAGAGTATCATATCGGCATCGACATATAACGCAAAACTATTTATAACTCCAACTTATCATGAACATTACAAACTAACTCATCTTTATACAAATTCACCTCACAAATATAACAAATGCTACAAGTACACATCGAATAAAGTTATGAACATATACATCAGGAATAATAAAACAACATTACATCTTCAACACTTCATTATTAGTGAAATTCTGAACAAAACACCTATGACTTCTAGCTGGGTCTCCACCTTGTTGTGACCTGAAAACATGAAACTGGGAGAGGTGAGCTCGACATCTCAGTAAGTAGAGTCAGAAGAAAATTAAGGAATAATATATATATCCAATAAGAAGCATGATTTTCTTCAATAATAAGGGCGACTATGAATAAACAAGAGAAACGGGAAATGACAACATATCATAAATAAACAATCAAAGTAACTATCTCCATGGTCTGTAGGACGGTCTGACTCCTTCGGTCACTGATTCTTTTAACTTTCTTGAAGTTCTATTCCGCATTTTAAAAATTTATGAGTTATATAGAATAATTTTTTTAGTTTATTACTAAAATTATCTTATGTATATCAACACATATCACACACATATCTGATATACCACACACGATGATATACCAATTATAATAACAAAATCATAACTGTAGTTTATCTATCTAGATAATATGTATATAACTAAAACATACTTGTTTACTGTAAAATCATATCATACTTCACATCATTCACATATTACACTTGGTGAGATACATATTATGTATTTCATATGCATATAAAAATCACAAGTAAAATGTTAGATTCTTCATTTCCCCCTCCTAAGGTTCCCGCCCACCCCCTTCCTCCAGTATAGATATATAACAATAACACCTTCTTTCCCCTCCTACTGGCTCCGCCCGGCCCTTTCCTCCAATACACACACACACATAGAGAGAGAGAAAGAGAAATGAGAAGCAGCTGACATAAGAGGCAACCTTGTCCTATATTGCACTCAAAAGTTGATTGAATTTTAAGATCCGACCGTATAATATCATCTTCATGTTTTAAGATATAATATCATCTTCATGTTTTAAGAGATACACATATAAAAAGTACCTGATTTGGAGTTTTTTTACTCTATATTTTTATCAAATATTAACTATTTGTTAACAGTAGAATAAAATGGAACGATTAGATCAATGAGTAAACGAACTCAAGTTCACTTGATTTTTAATGTGTACATCTTAATACATGAAAATTTTAATGTATGACCAGATCGTGAAAAAAATTCGGGAGATAGGATTTTGGAGTGCGACATAGGACGAAGTTGCCTCTTGTATCAGCTGATTTACATATTCCTATATATATGTTTGTATGTATGTATGACAATAATACCATCTTTTTCCTCTTACCGGCTTCCCCCTGGCCCCTTCCTCTAAAAATATTCATGCAAGTACACACAATATGTATACACAAATATCACATACAAGTCAATATTACACATCATCATTTATGTATTTTCAGCTTCTTATATGACATGAAGTTCAATTTATCCTATCTTTTCTTCCAATTTTCTAACATGCATCACATGCATCCCTCATATCAATCAATTATCAATCTTTCTTTGATTATATAATATACTACAATTATGTATGCAAGCATGCACCAATAACAATACCAATCAGTAGCATAAATAATTTTCTTAATCATCTAGTTCGCAGATTATTAAGGTAATTTCTGAGAGAACGCTTATCATACTTTATACTCACATTCCAATATACTAGATTATTATTCTCATTAATATATATAGCCCACGCTTTTCGTTCGGGTTATCAATATCTCAAGTCTCTTGACAATATTTATTTATTAATCATCAATTAAACATAATCAGTATCGCTTTCTCATTCAGAGAAGAAGTACACTCCCCGCAATATAACTTTATATATATATATCAGAAAATTGTATATCAGCCGACAGCTGAGAGTGCTTCTCAGCTAGCGGTGACATGGCACAATATGTGCCACATGATTTGACAATCTTAATGGCGTCCCGCTTTTTGAAAATAATTGAAATTACTAAAAGTCCTTACCATTCAAAAAAGACAGTTTTCTTGGGATGATATATTAGTTTTATATTCTTTATTATTAATTTTCTCTCCTTTATATGTCTATCTCTCTATGTCTCCTCACGCTGTCAGATCTAGAATTTGACTCGTAGAGAACGTTGTTCTAAAATAGCGAGAGCGGGATCAGATATTGTTTTTTAGTTTGCAGGCCTAGATCTCCATCAGATATTTTGACAGTTTCTTTTTCCTTCAGGATGTCAGCTTCAATATTTTCCATCATGATTCTTCTCTTCTTCTTTTTCTTCAAAAGGAAGGCCTATCAGAAATTTTTTATCATTGAAAATGTTGGTCATTCGATTTAAAATCTAAAAGAAATATAAAATACACATAAATATATAACCAATCTGTCAGTATCGCGATTAAAGTCGCAGGAAAAAAATTATTTTAAAAGTTGTCTTTTCATTAAGACTGCGACTTTGCTCGCATTCATAATAATAAACTATCAGATAAAATTGAGTTCTTTGACCATAGTCGGAATATGAAATTTTATCTTCAAACCATTTGTTTTACAGGACTGCGACTAAAGTCGCAGTGCAATTAAAATTTATTAATAAAAAGACTGCGACCTTTGGTCGCAAAAATAAAAAATAAGTTATAAAATACTGCGACCAAGGTCGCAGTGTTATCAAGCAAAACTTTTCAAAAAGACTGCTATTATATAGGACTGCGACCAATATCGCAGTCATTTAATTACTTAACTTATGAGACCTTGTTCACTGCTTCAATTGATTACGTCTCTTGTTTCATAAGAATGCGATTACGGTTACAGTATCCTATTTAGATTACTTAATAAAAAATACTATGACCAAGGTCGCAGTGTTAACAAAACGTTCTTAAAGAAACTGTTGTTACATAAGACTGCGATCGAAGTCGCAATTTTCTAATCATCTTAATTAATTAACTTACAAGATCTTTATCACTGCTTCAATTTATTGCGACTCTTATTTCATAAGACTGCGACCACGCTCTTAGTATCCTATTTAGCTTATCAAGGTCAAAAAAATACTGCGAATCTAATCGAAAAAATAAAAAAAAGGCTGCAACACTGCGACCAAGGCCGCAATGTAAAGCAAAAATAAATCTAAAAAGTGAAAATGATATTATAAAATTTAAGTCCAAAATTTTTCTTTTCAGAAACTGCAACTTCGATTGCAGTTTTAGAAATAAAAAAAACTAAAATAAACTGTTTCAAGTCACAGTAATAGATTTTTATTATGATTAAAACATCTTTCAAAAAAATTTAGTAATCAAGATCTGTAATTTTTTGTTTGAAGAAACTTAAATTTTAAGATCTGTGATTTTTTTTTGTGGAGGAACAGTTGTATCCAAGTTAAAAGTGAAACTGAGGGTATTTTAGTCATTGGGCAGCGATAAAGTGGTTGAGGGTCTTTTCGAGCAGGATATTTTGTCTTTTTATCACCTAAATTTTCGACTTCTCTGCGGCTAATATGAACCCACGTCACGCCAGCTGAGAAACTCTCTCAGCTGGCAGCTGAGGTACAGATACCCTTATATATATCACTAGTTATATCAATAGAAATCATATTTTCATGACTTGTGTTTTCTCAGTTGATTGATTTAGTTTCCGATATCACACCTTTAAATTCAGTAAAGAACCAAGTCGAGAGCTTCTATTATTTTAGCCAACTTTTATCTACGACCTCCCCTCCCTCAAAATTGAAGTTCCTTAAGGAGACTAATGAATAGTTAAAAGCCCATGAATAGCAGAAGGTTCATAACTGAAGTACTACTTACTAAAAATAATGTGTTTAATACTAAGCATGGCTTGATATACCCTTTCTTGTGACCATGAACCCAATATTGAACCAAGGCCTAATATATCCATATACAACCATATTTAGTATAGAATCTAATTGATAACAGTAGATACTCTTTACAATCCAATTGGTGAAAATTATCCTTTATTTTATAGAGTTATATATATGTGTTTACATATGATATGGTGTACTTGACATATTCGATTCACACACACCTTCAAGTAATTGTTAGTTGAAGTAATTATAACTACGACATTTACCCTTTTACATAAGTTATCACCCATTCTAATTTCATATAACTCAATGTTTTTAAGAATATAAGTTTATGCACATATTAATATCAATGATTTAATAACTTTTGATTCACCATTTATCGACATAGTTCCGACATCACCCACGCATTATATATATATATATATATATATAGAGAGAGAGAGAGAGAGAGAGAGAGAGAGAGAAATGTAAATCAGCTGACACAGGAGGCAAATTCGTCCTATGTCGCACTCAAAAATCATATTTCCCGAATGAATTTTCAAAATCCGACCGTACATTATCATCTTCATATTCTAAGATATACACATATAAAAAATCAAGTGATTTGAAGTTCGTTTACTCATTGATCTAAACGTTCTATTTTGTTCTATTGTTAAAAAACCGTTAATGTTTGAACCAAAAAAAAATGTAGTAAACAAACTTCAAATCACTTGATTTTTTATATCTATATATCATAGAATATGAAGATGATAATGTGTGATCGGATCTTGAAAATTCATTCGGGAAATATGATTTTTGAGTGCGACATATGAGGAGTTGCCTCCTGTGTCAGCTGATTTACATTTCTCTCATATATATATATATATATATATATATATATATATATATATATATATATATATATATATATATATATATAGACACACACACACTAATACCAATTTATATTATCGAGGCATATAATTTCAATTCTCTCGACTTAGGCCCGACAAGTTCACATGTTTTATTAGAATGAATTAAGTTAATTTCAAGAGTTTAATATTCAAACTCAAAGATTAGATGTGTAACAAATCAACAGAAAGAGTTAGCAATCCATGCTAGTAATATGTCAAGGAGGAGGGTTTAATAATGCACTAAAATGAACCTTTCACCAATCTAGATTATTACCTTTTTTTCGTGTGCTTCTTTACTTTCAGATCCTTCAAGGGGCATTATAAAGAATTAGACATTGATGATGGTCCATTTATTCTATTGTATCCTAAATATTTTTACATCTTTTAATTTACCTCTATCATACATTGATTCACTAATTTAGTTAACTGACGGCTATAATTAATATCACTAACTGACCTGCATATTAACTAGTAATGTTACGTATTATATGTATATCTGTATTCAGTATGTTTATTATAATATATGCCAATTAGCTGGCATAAGGGGATATAATTCTCATCAAGACCATAAAGGTTTAAGGGCAGAACAAAATTTGCATGCTCATAAGTATCGTTATCTTCATAACTTACTTGGAGGGATATACTCATTATATCATTTAAAGATGATTGAAATACAAAATCAAGGGGATATAATCTAGCACAAATAAGAGAAGAGATGTTTGTAAAGCAATAGATATTGTTGTGATGGATATCTTTGTTTAAAGTGTACATATATCCTTTTCAAAAAAACTCAAATATCAAGAGGTAGGACAAGGACCATAATTGGTACAAGTGTTCAACGTGAACCCCAATATTTTTTATTGGCGTAATAGCTTAATCCTAAAGGCCTCGAATTCTCTCATACTTAACTTCTAATCATACCATTTCAGAACTAATGCTACATTTCGCTTGTGTATATAACTTACATCTCGAAACAGTGTGTGTGTGTGCGCGCGCGCGCGCGCGCGCGTGTGCGTTTGTGTGTATCTTGTAACCACTTGTGATTACTCTAGCACGTCTTAAATTATTAAATTCTAAGTTTTTCTACGAGAAGTAACTAAAGATTAATGCAAGATGTTCGTATCCTACAGAAAGACTATTCCTTATCAACTGTATTTAGCATCAGTTAGTTCTTTAGGCACTTGGCTTAAAAACTATTGCTATAGACAATTTTTCATTAGGTTCACGATACCTAAATTGTTGGTCACATAAGTTTTACCACTCTGACAGACACAACTCTAGGATCGCTTAAATAGGTATATATCTAGACTGGTCGGTGAAACTTTCAATAATATTAATGAAAGTAAGAGCTTGACATCGAACAAATAATTATCTTTGTTCTTATTTCTACGTAAATTACTGATGACGCACTTGATTTCTAAAATTATTTAGTTATAATCAATCTCATGAAATAGTGTATGTGATAATATATTTCAATCAAGCGGGAATTTCATGAAAGATATGTTTAAATCAAATCTTATAGTGTAACTGTAAACATAATCCTAATTTTAAATCTTAATTTATTTATTCTATCCTTCTCCCTCTATTTTGTTAAGATTTTCTCAATATGAAGCTATAGTTTGAACATCGATGAACTTACATACACGAACGTGACTCACTTCCCTATGATTGAATAATTTGATTCAAGTTTGTTTTGATGATAATTGGTATGCATACATGAGCTAAGGATTATTAATACCAAAATTGGACAATTCAAATGTAATATTCTTATCCCACATAACATCTACCCAAACTTAAGCAATCGAGAGTATTTTTCATCATCTTATCAAGAACAAAGTATGATAATATCCAATTGACTATAAAAATCTTAAGCAAAAAAAGATTGCGCCGATGAAACTATCTTGAATTTGAAATTTAAGTAAGAGGAAAATGGATCAAGACAAATCTCTCCCACCATTTAAAGCTTTTAACAATCTCAGAGCAACACCAATTTAACATGAATTTTTCAAAAATTGAATTCAAAATAAAAAAAAGTGTGTAAAACCCTGTTACTGGAATACGACTTAGTTACATATTCAGATTTTTCAATCGTATTTTTTGATTAACTTTCTATATTTGTTTTATTTTATGAATTATTTATGTGACCTTTTTGCATTGGATCCAGATTTGTGGATTCGGAGTCAGCCCTAGTCTGAACCGGGGACCCGATCTTAGTGTATCACTTGATTTGGACTTTTTGGTAATCAGATTTGATCAAATTTAGCTTCAAACATCATTTTTAAATATTCTAAATTTTTCATGATTTTCTGAAATTTTTCCAAATTAACTTATAAAATCTTCAAAATCGGTGTCGATCGTATCACTGGTCTATTCCAAAAGTTTTAATTTACAATTGGAGTTTAATTTCTAAATTCTGCTTTCATCTTACATCGTAGAATCACATTTTTCTAATTTAATACATTTTCTGAGATTTTTTAAAATTTGTCAAAGTTCGACCAATTTTGGTATCGACTCGTATCGCTGGCCGATTCCAGAAATTTTAGTTTATAAACAAAGTTTAATTTCAAAAATTCACTTCCACATAATATCTTATAATCATATTTTCTATCTTAATATATTTTTTGAGAATTTTCTGAATTTATCAAAACTCAACTGAATTTGGCGTCGGCCGGTATCGCTGGTGGATTTCAAGATTTTTATTTTGAAAATGAAATTTTATTTCTGAAAACTGATTTCATATTATTTCTCAGGATGATATTTTCTACCTCTAAGTATTTTTCTGGAACAATCAATATTTCTCGATATTATCAAAATATTATTATTTTAAGGAATATTTTCATTTATTTCTTTCTTTCTTTCTTTTCCTTTCTTTTCCCCCATCCAATCACCTGCCGAACCACCCCCTCATTTACTCCCCCTCACTTCACTCACTTCTCCCTCTCTTTCTTTCTTTTTCTTTTTCTATTTATTTTCCTTTTTCTTCCTTCCTCTCTCACTCTCTCTTCTCCATTTTAGGCGCGACCACCCCTGGGCCCACGCTGACCATCTCCGGCAGACCCCCACGACAGGCGTCCAACTCCGGCGGCTACCTCTACTTCATCTCCATCTTCCCTAATCTCCACCATCTCCATCAATTTCACTAACACCCACTTCGATCTCCATCTCCTTCTTCAAATTAACCTTCACTACCACCAAATTCCCTCCTCCTCTACCTCAATCTCAACTCCTACCATCTCCTTCTTCTCCTGTCTCTCTCAATTCATTACCTCCTCCATCAATTTCATCACTATCGTCAACACTATCATTCCCAACTCCATCACCTTCACTACTTTCAAAACCCAAAACCCCCTAACCTCCTTCTCCCTCCTTCTTGGGGTGGCCGACGGCCACCCAAGGCCTCCAGCGCCAGCGCCGCTCCTCCCTTTGCGCCACCTAGTCACGCAGTCGAGGCCAGGAAGCAACAGCCAGGGCCTCTGGCCCTGGCGGCGTGAGCGGCAGGGGGCAATAACCTTGCCTCTTCTTCTCTCTCTGTTTCTCTCTCTAAATTGTCTCTCTCTCTCCTGTCCTCTCTCTTCTCTCTCGTCCTCTCTCTCTCCTCTCTCTAACCTTTTTCTCTCTAGCCATCTTCCTCTTTCTCTCTCTATATCTGATTCTCTTTAACACTCTCTTTCTCTCTCTTTCTCTCTAGATCTTCTCTCTAGCTCTCTCTTTCTCTCTCTAGATCTACTCTCTCTAGATCTCTTTCTCTCTAACTTTTTCTCTCTCATAAATATTTATATATATATTAATATATATATATATGTTGGTGCACGTGAATTGCGGTAATTTTCTGAAGTCTTTTTAGGCGAGTTTCCTCGCCTCGTTTTGGGTTTCCCCACTTCGTCGGGTTGACTTGTATTTTATTCCATATATGGATTTGTATTCATATTTAGTATTTATTTGTGCCCTTATATTTGTATGTGGCCGAGTGCGCAGGATTGTACATGTACCATACCTGTAACGAATGCTTGTACTAGTGTAGTTTCATTCCTGTACAAATGCCATGCTTATGATGTTGTTTATTAGTGCTTTATTATATGCATGTGTTTAATACTAACACTTCTGCAGGTATTATACCCAGCTTTTGGGCTGCGTTCAGCCTCCGGACTTTCTATACCCAACTTTCGGGTTACGTTCAGCCTTCGGGCTCTCATGCTCCACCTGGAAGGCGAGTCTAGCATTCAGCGCTTTATCGCTAACTCCGTCCGAGTGTAGTTACGCCGCGAGCGATTGCTGTACGTTATCGTGGTCTCGCCGCGAGCGGTAACTACACCAGGCGTGATAGCATTTACCGTTATGCGTTAGCCTCGTTCCACCTTGTCTAGCTCTACATGATTGTTCGCTTGTCTGTTCACTGATCTTATTCCTATCTCACTCAGCATTCGGGTTTCACCACTCCTTGATAATCTAAATATTCTCATGTTTATATGTATACTGGTGTGATACTACATCTCATGCAAGTACTCTTGTACCGATTCTAGGTTTCTGTCCGCTCTCGGGTTAGCTACTCAATTGGTTTTAGGCTTGCACCCTTATGGGTTTCATGGTAGCCACTGTTTGGACACATATATTGCATAAATATTATTACATTCCTACATATATTCTGTAATGAATATTGCAAATAACTTATCTTAATGTCCTAACTCATGCAGGGTATGATAGGGAGAAGATAATCATAAAATTTATCCAATTAAATTCAAAAGTTCAAAAGAAAGGGGATCGATTCAAATCCAAAGGTTCTAGAAACTATCTTATCTGAAAACTGGATACATCAGATATAATAATATCATTTCATTTCAAAGAAAAAATAGATTGTTTGAAGATAAGTGAGTATCTTATCAATTCTAAAAGATAAACTGAAAATCAAAGAGGATAAATGAATAGAGAGAAGATCAACGGATGAGATGAAGCAATTTAAATTTAGATTTAGGCTAGATACAGTTTAGCATTTTAATCATAACTTTCACTACCGAAGGTCAGATTTGATGATTCAAGATGCTACATAAAGAAGACTTAAAGGACTATAATTCTTCTATTGATCACTCGTTCTAATTCTATAATAAGTGATATTTAGCAATCAACACGCCAATAGCCTGCAGATCAGAATTGAATTTCTGGATAAATCAAATCAAGTTTGAAGATAAGGAAAGAATTCAAATTCAGAAATATCCAATTCTTCCTATCTTCATACATGTTCTATCCCTCTGATTTTCTCCTATAAATACCCTCATACCTCGAAGGCAGAGCAGGACCATCTCAGAGAGAGCTTTAGTTTAGGTTTTTCTTTTCTTCTTCAATGTAATTTTTATTTTTTATTTTACTTTTAGGCTAGAGAGAGTTACATGATCAAAAGAGAGGAAGAGTTATTGTAGAGTGACACTATTATAATCTTTTCTTCAAGAAGCTTATATTGAAGGTGACAATCAATGGAGGTTTCCCACTTTTCTTCATTGTGCTCGTTCTCGCCGAAGCCCTGCTTTCTTTATTCTTTTCTACTTGCTTTACTTTACTTCATGCTGAGGTAAGTTTTTGTTATGGTTCAACAATAGAGGTAAATATTTTTCTTTTATTTCTCTTTTATTTTTGATTTTTGCATCAACACTTTTTTATCTCTTTTTGGTTCCTTTTCTTTTATAGATAAAACAACGATATCACTATCTCTTCTTCTACTATCTTATTCTTAACTTAACTTAACATTTTTTTTCCTTTTTATAAACTAAGAAGATAAGTATTAACTAGTTTTGGTAAATTAAAAGAAGAAACTTACATAATGCTTCCATCGCTGTCCCTCCCTGTGGATCACGACCCGTTAGCCCTAGGCTACACGGTAGAATTGAGGACCTAGCATTGTTCTAAATTTCTATATTTTTTTGTGCAGGTTTGGCTTGATCATAATTTTGGCGTCGTTACCGGGGAGGGATAGTAAGTTTTCTTTCTTCTTGATTTACTTTAACAGTTTTACTCTTTTTCTTCTCTGTTTTGATGTACAGAGGCTAATTACAGAAAACTAGGAGCTGCAGTGGACATATTGCTACTATGTACCTCTGCCCAAGAAGGCAGAGCATCAAAGCCCACAACTGTGGTGAACTACTAACTGTAGTCTCTTGTAGGTTGCTTTATATAGATTAGCTCTCTGCAGTTACTAGTTTATCTGTTTAACTCACTCTGTACATATTTCTAATCAACAGTAACTTGTTGCTTTGTAAATGCTAAAAAACATTTAGACTCTTGCATCTTAGGGCATTTGTCTATTTTGTTTCTTTACATTAATGTTGAAGAGTGCTGGAGCAAAGGTATGTGTGCATTGCATATAGTTTAGGAAACATATTTTGAGTGATTCATATTGCTTGAATGTTACCTTTTGCTTTATACTTGTACACTGCACTAAAAAGACTATGGGCATATCCTTAAACAAGATAAGGTGGGGAAGTCATTACCCTTCCTTAGCCCAAAAATTATCTCCTCACTCACTAACCCAGCCTAACATAAAATTGAGTAGACGTTGGCCCTAGGGACATCTCGGACTCAAATAGGGATTGACCTAAGGGGGAAGTTGTTAGAAGTTGACTCTTGCCAAATCGGTGTCGAAGGTTGGGGATTGAGGGGCGAAACCCCGAAGGCTGGTGGTTTGGCATAATTAGGCCGTTGCTTAGGCACGGATACCTCCCACCAATCTTGCCCCTACCTGGCCGATTAACTTGTGGTCAGGTTCTGCAATATACCTCCTGTGGATAATCAACAGTTAGGAGTCGTCTAGGTCTAAGCTCTACCCTAATATAGGCTAGATTTTTTTATTTTCTTGATTGTTTATTTGTTTGTTCTTGTGAAAATGGATTATAATCACAATTATTCTGATTATAACTTAAATCCATATTTCACCCCAACCTCCTTCAATTCGGATATTACCAACCCGGCATTACATAACTCTAACCAACCAAGTATGCCAGATTGGTCTTATCCGAATCAAAATATGCCCCAATCCCAGTACTATGAACAAGAAAGGGATAATCATCACCACTCTTCACCGAGTCAGTGGGGATACAACTTCCCCGAGTCTTACTATCAACAACCTTACCAACAAACCGCTTCACCAAGACCAACCTATAGAAGAGAAATCTTCTTTAGAAAAGACTTTTGAAGCCTTCCTTGAGTCCACACGACAAGTACAAATCATAGCGGACTCAATTCTCTCAAATAATTCCCAAATTCAAGATCCTTACTCTAATTTTCAAGTTCAACCACAACAAAAAGAACTGGTTAACTTAGAAGACTATGGAATTCATGATTCAGTCCCAAAATGATATTATTCAATCCCAAATGGATAGTTTCCAATCTATCAATATGCTAGAAGTAAAAGTGAGTCATTTTGTTAATATAATTAATGATAGGAATGAGGAAACTCTACCTAAGACATTTTCGACCACTCCTGATTCCCCTAGCCATATTGATGAAGAATCATGGCATCTTGAAGATTTTAATCAAGACTCAATTTCACCACAAAATTTTGAACTTGACTAATATCAACCCATTGATAAATTGGTAAGTTTTCATTTCAATAAGATTGAACTTGAAGATGAATATGATACCGATTCTCAATATCGTGATTCAGTTTCACTTTTTGAATCTATGTTGACTCCGCCATCCTTACCCAATTCGGACTTAATTCTGAAACCAACATTGATTCCTATCCCTATAGAGCTTGAACACGAGCCACTTATTTTCGATAGTCACATTCCATTATTGAGAAATGAATGTGAACTTCAATTCTATGATTTGGACCAAACTCATAAACTAACTCCTACTCTCAAATCTAAACTTGATTTGAGTTTTATTCCCGAGTCCGAATTGGTTCCCATTCCCTTTATTATTGAGCCCAAATCATCCATTCCACAAAATCACATTCCATTGTTGGATCAAGATTTAGATCAATATGACTATGTGATGATATCCCAAGACTGGTCATATAACCGGGAAAAATTTCATGCTAGGATCTTGCATTATCCCATTCATATTGGGGATTATAAAAATGTTAATGTAACGCCCCGATCCCAATAATACGGGGACGTCACTGCGACGCATATACGTAGGTTAGATGGTGCCCCCACGTATACACGCTAAGCATAAGTACAACATGTATTAGAGTATAACACACAGCGTGATATAATCATAAGCCAACATACAAAATAGAAGTACAGAGTTATACAAGTTATGATATACAAAATCACTATACAAGTGTCCATTATCACAAATCGAGTCCAAAAGAACGATATACAATCCAAAAATACAAAAAGTGCTCACGCAAGGATGGAGATCCGTGAGCCAAAAAGAAGGATTGGGCACGGTGGATCTAGAGCTAGTCGGCCTGCCCTCCTAGATAAGCCAAGTCCTCGGTGGAAGGCTCCACCTCGTTCCAAGCCTCAGAATCTGAATATGCAAATCCAAGGGTCAAGACATAATAACAGATAAAAGATAGCCAAGTGACATAGGGATCATGAATGGAGATAGAGAAGTAATACTAAGTAACCATGCATGACAAGGGATATAAACTAAATAAGATAAAGACATATGTAATAAATCTACAAAGAACGTCTTATTATTATTACTTGTCTTATTATTATTACTTGTCTTACTGTGATATCTAGCTATGTGACCCAGCGTCCCAGAGCACATAGATCCATATCCTAGTATGACAAGGTTGTTATTGGAAACAGCGTTTGTATCGACGAACTATGTTTACAGTGGGTCCCGTGCATGCCCGGGACCACGGCCCAATATTGTTCCGTTGCTTGAAGACGGAACCAGCCGCAAGGCCTAACATGAGGGTCTTATGTATGCCCTTGTCATGACAATAAAACAGGAAGGGAGGAAGCACTCCCCTCGGTCCCCTGGAGTACCGCAGGTAAGACCGGAAACATGGTGCACATCCTAATACCACTGTAAACACGAACACATATCGATATTCCGCATATTTCCCCCTGACCCAGTGTATGTTGGTGTATTTTATACAATTGTCGGATATATCATGCTTGGTGTTTGGGGATAGCATGAATAAGTGGTGATACTTCACATTTAACAAGTTATGGAAGAGCAATGTATAAAATCAAGTCATGGAGCATAATCAAGTGTATCCATCAGGCAACATGTCATACAGTACAGGTAGGAAGCATAAAACAAGTATAATACAGTATATGAATATCAGGGGAAAATCAGAAATCAAAAGACAAGGGAGTCTGAAATCTGTCCCAGGATTTGACCTGGCGGTCGACCTCCGGTCGACTGCCGGTCGACTGGGATTATAACTGGCGGTCGAGTCCCGGTCGACTGCCGGTCGACCGTACCGAGTGCGTGAGCTCCAGGTTTGGCCGGTCGACTGCCGGTCGACTGGTCCAAACCAAAATCCTAAAGCCGGTCGAGTGGCGGTCGACTGCCCGTCGACTGGCAGCACAAATTCGTGCATGCTGTGCACATCGGCAGGGTCCCGGTCGACTGCCGGTCGACCGGTCCTCGGGAAATTTCTGCTGTTAGAGCAGAAAATCAGGATTCTGTTGGGGTTGGTTTCTACAGTCAAAAGTTGGGATTTTTATGGCATTACAAGACCTGACCTACTACTACAAGCACACTAAAACAGAGAATAGTCAAGGTGATTGATAGGTTCACATAGTTATGTTGGATTTGGGTGTCATGACCTAAAAATAGGATTTTTACCATACACATGAACATGGATCTCTACCCTAAGCATATGGAGTTGTTAATTTAAGTCTTGGTGAGTAAGAACTCACCTGGAAGTGCTGGATTTGCAGCAAGGCCCAAGGGAAGAAGGTGATTGCTTCACTCCACACTTGGTGATGAAGCTAGGTTGAAGAGCTTGCCCTTGGAGAAACCTTAGTTGGATCCTTGATGCCTTGAGGTGAAGAGGTTGGGGAGCCCTAGAGCTAGGGTTTGCTGGAGGAAGATGGAGATTTGGGAGAATTCTTCTCTTGGTGAAGAAATGGGAAGAAAAGGGGTTTAAGTGAAAAGGAAATCCTTATATATGATTTAGAATTTTGTAAAGGGAGTGGGATTATGTTGGAAGTGGAGGGCTCTCTTGCAAATGTGTGTGGGTGAGGTGTCCCCTCTCTTGCCACTTGGCCGGCTGTGGGTGAGAGAGAGAGTGAGTGGGGGTAGGTGAGGGTGAGTGGGAAATGAGGTGGCAAGATGAGGTGGAAATGTATTTTGCAATTTTTGGAAAAATGCCCAAAATTCAAGTATTTTGGATTGGTCTGGAAATTTTACCAAAAATCAAGAAAAATATTTGAAGACCAATGGTGAAATTCGTTTGAAGAAATTCTGTGTAGATTTTTAATTAAAAATCCCGGAATCAGAAACTTACCGACTCCGAAAGAGTTTTCATAAATTTATAAAAATCTCAGAAAAAGAGTATAAGTAGGAATTATGATTCTAAGCAATAGTGTCTAAAGGACTTTCTAGAAATTCCTAACAGTTTGGAAGATAAAAATTCGGAAATCGGTCAGCGATACTGGCCGACACCGGTTTTGAAGAAATTCATTTTAATTTCAGAAAATTCCAGAAAATTACATAAAATCTAAAATATTAGGAAATGAAGTTTGAAACGAGAATCGGTCAAATACGGATGGTAAAACGGAAGATACGGCCGAAAGGCTGAATACGTAACTAAGCACGTATTCCGGGAAAAGGGGTATTACAATCTACCCACCTTACAAAAATTTCGTCCTCGAAATTTCATAAGGTGAAAGATAACAGAAAAGCTATAGATAGACATGGATACAAGGAATGATAACGGAAAAGGTAAGGAGAAGGGAAGAGTCTTACCAAATCAAGATGTGAAAAGATGGGGATAATGCTCCCGGATAACGTCCTCTCGCTCCCAAGTGGCCTCTCCTGGTGCATGCCTGCTCCAAGACACCAACACCAATGGAATAGCCCTGCTCTTCAGTGTCTTGACACCCCTGTCCAGAATGGCCAACGGCTGCTCTTGGTATGATAAATCAGGTTGCAACTCCAGCTCGGAATGATCCAGAACATGGCTGTCATCCCTGACATACCTCCTCAACTGAGACACGTGGAAGACATTATGCACCCCGTCCAAAGATGGCGGTAATGCTAATCTATAAGACACGTCTCCCACACGATCCAGGATCTCGAACGGGCCAATATACCTCGGACTCAGCTTTCCACGAGTACCGAACCGGATAACTCCCCTGGTGGGTGAAATCTTCAAGAACACATGGTCTCCGGTCTGGAACTCCAATGGCCTCCTTAGAGTGTCAGCCCAACTCTTCTGTCTGCTCTGAGCAGCCCGAAGATGATCTCTGATAACCCTGACCTTCTCTGTGGTCTGCACCAAAATCTCAGGTCCCAAAAGACTCCTCTCACCGACTTCATCCCAACAAATCGGTGATCGGCACTTCCTCCCATACAGTGCCTCAAAGGGTGCCATCTTAATACTGGCCTGATAGCTGTTGTTATATGAAAACTCGGCCAAGTGCAGATGGTCCTCCCAAGATCCTCCGAAGTCCAACATGCAAGCCCTCAACATATCTTCAAGGATCTGGATGGTCCTCTCAGATTGTCCGTCTGTCTGCGGATGATAGGAAGTACTGAACTTCAGACGAGTTCCCAGACTTGCTTGGAGACTCTCCCAGAAGTGAGATCTGAATCTGGTGTCTCTATCTGATACAATACTGGCTGGAACTCCATGCAGACGAACCACCTCCTTCAAATACTTATCTGCCAGAACCTCTGTCGACTGACCCACCCTGAATGGTATAAAGTGAGCTGACTTGGTGAGGCGATCAACAATCACCCACACCGCATTATTACCTTTAGGACTCCGAGGCAACGCCGTCACAAAGTCCATGGTGATGTGCTCCCACTTCCATTCAGGTATCGGCAAAGGTTGAAGAAGTCCAGCTGATCTCTGATGCTCGATCTTCACTTGTTGGCAAACCAAGCACTTGGCAACAAACTGGGCTATCTCCCTCTTCATGGCATTCCACCAAAAGTGCTTCTTCAGGTCCTGGTACATCTTGTTCCCTCCTGGATGTATAGAATAGGCAGAACTGTGTGCTTCCTCCAAAATCTTCTGTCTGACTTCTCCCTGGGGAACACAAAGTCTACTACCATAATACAAAGCATCATCTGGACGAATGCAAATATCTGTCCTCAGTCCAGCCTCCACCTGAGTCCTGAATGTCTGCAATCTTGGATCCTCCTTCTGAGCTTCCTTGATCTCCTCTATCAATGAGGACTGGATCTGCAAAGCCATGAGCTGCCCTGCCTTATCACCTCCCTGCACCAACATCAAATCCAATCTGATGAACTCCTGGATCAACTCTTTCTGTTGAGTAAGGTGGACTAGCACTTTGTTCTCCGGCATCCTGCTCAGTGCATCTGGAACGGTATTGACTTTGCCGGGATGATACTGCAAGTCAATATCGTAGTCCGCCATAAGCTCCAACCACCTCCTCTGCCTCATATTCAACTCCTTCTGCGAGAATATATACTTGAGGCTCTTGTGGTCTGTGTATATCAACACTTTGTCTCCCAGGAGGTAGTGTCTCCAGATTTTCAAAGCAAACACCACAGCCGCCAACTCCAAATCATGAGTTGGGTAATTCCTCTCATGAGGCTTCAATTGCCTAGATGCATATGCTATAACATGATCATGTTGCATAAGCACGCACCCCAGGCCTTTCCCTGATGCATCACAGAAGATAACCATCCCCCCTCTACCTGAAGGAGTCCTCAAGATCGGAGCTGTGATAAGCTTCTGCTTCAACTGCTCAAAGGCTGCATCACAATCTCCTGTCCATACGTATCTCTCCCCTTTTCTGGTGAGCCTGGTCAACGGAGCTGCAAGTCTAGAGAAATCCTGGACAAAACGCCTGTAATATCCGGCTAGTCCAAGAAAACTCCTTATCTCAGACACCGTCTTCGGAACTGGCCAATTCTGCACCGCCTGGACTTTACTAGGATCAACTGCAATCCCTTCTGCTGAAACTATATGTCCAAGGAAAGCTATGCTGTCCAACCAGAACTCACACTTGCTCCTTTTGGCATGAAGCTGCTCCTGCTGAAGAGTCTGCAACACAATCCTCAAGTGCTCTGCATGCTCCTTGTCATTCCTGGAATAGATCAGGATATCATCTATAAACACCACTACAAACTGATCCAGGTAAGGAGAGAACACTCGGTTCATCAAGTCCATAAACACAGCAGGGGCATTGGTAACTCCGAAAGGCATCACTAGAAACTCGTAGTGGCCATATCGGGTCCTGAATGCCGTCTTCGGAACATCTTCCTTCTTCACCCTCAGCTGATGGTAACCCGACTGTAAATCTAACTTAGAAAATACACGGGCTCCATGAAGCTGATCAAACAAGTCATCAATCCTGGGCAAGGGATACTTGTTCTTGATGGTGACCTTGTTCAACTCCCTATAGTCAATACAAAGCCTCTTACTACCATCCTTCTTGTTTGCCAATAGCACTGGAGCTCCCCATGGTGAAGTGCTAGGCCGAATCAATCCCTTGTCCGAATACTCCTGCAGCTGCTTCTTCAGGATCTCCAACTCCGTCGGTGCCATCCTGTATGGAGCCTTAGATATAGGAGCTGTCCCTGGAACTGTATCAATGGAGAACTCCACTATCCTCTCTGGTGGAAGACCTGAAATCTCAGCAAAGACTTCTGGAAATTCATCCCACACTGGCACTCCCTTCTGAACTTCCGAAGTGGTCATCTGAATCTTCTTCTTAGCAGGCTTCACCTCTCCACTATACTGGAACTCCGGCTGATGCGGGATCCTGAAATTGATCTTCCTTCCCCTACAATCAATCACCGCATGGTACTGACTGAGCCAGGTCATGCCCAAGATTACGTCGTACCCTTTGGTGTCCAGTACGATCATATCTATGGCCAAGATCTTCCCACAAATTTCCACTGGACAGTCAGCACAAACTCTAGAAGATACAACTACCCCATTCCCAGTACTTATCTCCCAATTGTGGTCTAAAGCCTTAACAGGTATGGAATGAACAGCCACAAAATGGTCGGAGATATAACAGTGGGATGCACCTGAATCGAAGAGTGCGAGAACAGGTATAGAATGAACTCTGATGTTACCTGTAATCACCTCCTCTGAAGCTCCAGCCTCCTCTGCTGTCAGGTTGTAGGCCTGACCTCTACCGCGCCCTGCTGCCGGTCTGGCTCCTCTCTGCACTGGGCGAGCAACCTGTGGTGGAGGAAGGGGAAGAGCTCTCCTCATCACTGGACCCTGCTGCCTCTGCCCAACTGGCCCCGGTAGCGCCCTCTGCACATTCTGTCCCTGAGGTGCCGGCAAGGTTTGGTTAGCAAACCCCATTCTCCTATGCGGACAGGTCTCCACGGCATGGTCTCGTGCTCCACATATCAAGCACAATCCGTTTGCCCTCCGGCAATTCTGCTGAGTGTGTCCTGGCTTCTGGCAGAAGTGGCAGATAAGACCTGGTCGAGCCACCTGGTAGGGAACTGCTCTGAAAGGTTGCCTGGCCTGGACCTTCGCTGCTCTGGATGGTCCTCCTCTGCCCACCGGTACAAATGGCCTCTTCATGGTCTGGTTCTCTTGTTTCTTCTGAAACCCACGCTCCACCTCTCGAGCGATGGTGAGAACCTCAGCATATGTCTTCAGTTGCTGGGGCATCAGAAACATCTGGATTTCCATCTGTAAACCCTGCTGAAACCTGCTTGCCCTCTTCTCTTCATCTGACACCATGTAAGGGGCAAAGCGACTCAACCTGAGAAATTCTGCAGCATACTCATCTACGGATCTATCCCCCTGCTGAAGCCTGATGAACTGCTCCTCCATGTCCTTCTGAGCAGTGGCGGGAAAGAACCTGCTATAAAAGCTCTTGGAGAACGTATCCCAAGAGATAGGTCCCTTCAAGCGAGCCTCCTCTGCAAGCCACCAAGTCCTGGCTATGTCCTTCAGCTGGATCTTTGCAACCTCCACTTGGTTCTCCTTGGGCACCCTGGCGGCGTTCAGTAAATCAGTAGTGTCCGTCAACCACTGTTCAGCCTCCAATGGTCTCTCGACCCCCGTGAAGATGGCCGGTTGCAGCCGCCGGAAGTCTGACACGTTCCCAGGCCTTTGCTCCTTCGGAGCTGCCAACTCCTGTCTGAGGAGCTCAGTCTGCTGCTGCTGATTCTCCATTTGCTGTTGCTGGTTTCCCAGCATGGTCTGAATGATCCTCAGGACATCAGCACCCTCTCCTCCGACGGGTCCATTCGGGACTTGCCCGACATTGTTGCGACCCGAACGTCTCTCCATACCGAAAGGAATAAGATCTGGAATTGGAAACAAAGGAAAGGAGTTTAGGATACGAAGGAATTGACCAACGAAGGAAGCAAGAAGGACTTTATAACTTTGTACATTGTAGTTGGCATTAGCAAATTACTAGAATTTGCCACTTAGTTGTACTTTTAGGTTTGAGAGCCTAGGCTCTGATACCAACCTGTAACGCCCCGATCCCAATAATACGGGGACGTCACTGCGACGCATATACGTAGGTTAGATGGTGCCCCCACGTATACACGCTAAGCATAAGTACAACATGTATTAGAGTATAACACACAGCGTGATATAATCATAAGCCAACATACAAAATAGAAGTACAGAGTTATACAAGTTATGATATACAAAATCACTATACAAGTGTCCATTATCACAAATCGAGTCCAAAAGAACGATATACAATCCAAAAATACAAAAAGTGCTCACGCAAGGATGGAGATCCGTGAGCCAAAAAGAAGGATTGGGCACGGTGGATCTAGAGCTAGTCGGCCTGCCCTCCTAGATAAGCCAAGTCCTCGGTGGAAGGCTCCACCTCGTTCCAAGCCTCAGAATCTGAATATGCAAATCCAAGGGTCAAGACATAATAACAGATAAAAGATAGCCAAGTGACATAGGGATCATGAATGGAGATAGAGAAGTAATACTAAGTAACCATGCATGACAAGGGATATAAACTAAATAAGATAAAGACATATGTAATAAATCTACAAAGAACGTCTTATTATTATTACTTGTCTTATTATTATTACTTGTCTTACTGTGATATCTAGCTATGTGACCCAGCGTCCCAGAGCACATAGATCCATATCCTAGTATGACAAGGTTGTTATTGGAAACAGCGGTTGTATCGACGAACTATGTTTACAGTGGGTCCCGTGCATGCCCGGGACCACGGCCCAATATTGTTCCGTTGCTTGAAGACGGAACCAGCCGCAAGGCCTAACATGAGGGTCTTATGTATGCCCTTGTCATGACAATAAAACAGGAAGGGAGGAAGCACTCCCCTCGGTCCCCTGGAGTACCGCAGGTAAGACCGGAAACATGGTGCACATCCTAATACCACTGTAAACACGAACACATATCGATATTCCGCATATTTCCCCCTGACCCAGTGTATGTTGGTGTATTTTATACAATTGTCGGATATATCATGCTTGGTGTTTGGGGATAGCATGAATAAGTGGTGATACTTCACATTTAACAAGTTATGGAAGAGCAATGTATAAAATCAAGTCATGGAGCATAATCAAGTGTATCCATCAGGCAACATGTCATACAGTACAGGTAGGAAGCATAAAACAAGTATAATACAGTATATGAATATCAGGGGAAAATCAGAAATCAAAAGACAAGGGAGTCTGAAATCTGTCCCAGGATTTGACCTGGCGGTCGACCTCCGGTCGACTGCCGGTCGACTGGGATTATAACTGGCGGTCGAGTCCCGGTCGACTGCCGGTCGACCGTACCGAGTGCGTGAGCTCCAGGTTTGGCCGGTCGACTGCCGGTCGACTGGTCCAAACCAAAATCCTAAAGCCGGTCGAGTGGCGGTCGACTGCCCGTCGACTGGCAGCACAAATTCGTGCATGCTGTGCACATCGGCAGGGTCCCGGTCGACTGCCGGTCGACCGGTCCTCGGGAAATTTCTGCTGTTAGAGCAGAAAATCAGGATTCTGTTGGGGTTGGTTTCTACAGTCAAAAGTTGGGATTTTTATGGCATTACAAGACCTGACCTACTACTACAAGCACACTAAAACAGAGAATAGTCAAGGTGATTGATAGGTTCACATAGTTATGTTGGATTTGGGTGTCATGACCTAAAAATAGGATTTTTACCATACACATGAACATGGATCTCTACCCTAAGCATATGGAGTTGTTAATTTAAGTCTTGGTGAGTAAGAACTCACCTGGAAGTGCTGGATTTGCAGCAAGGCCCAAGGGAAGAAGGTGATTGCTTCACTCCACACTTGGTGATGAAGCTAGGTTGAAGAGCTTGCCCTTGGAGAAACCTTAGTTGGATCCTTGATGCCTTGAGGTGAAGAGGTTGGGGAGCCCTAGAGCTAGGGTTTGCTGGAGGAAGATGGAGATTTGGGAGAATTCTTCTCTTGGTGAAGAAATGGGAAGAAAAGGGGTTTAAGTGAAAAGGAAATCCTTATATATGATTTAGAATTTTGTAAAGGGAGTGGGATTATGTTGGAAGTGGAGGGCTCTCTTGCAAATGTGTGTGGGTGAGGTGTCCCCTCTCTTGCCACTTGGCCGGCTGTGGGTGAGAGAGAGAGTGAGTGGGGGTAGGTGAGGGTGAGTGGGAAATGAGGTGGCAAGATGAGGTGGAAATGTATTTTGCAATTTTTGGAAAAATGCCCAAAATTCAAGTATTTTGGATTGGTCTGGAAATTTTACCAAAAATCAAGAAAAATATTTGAAGACCAATGGTGAAATTCGTTTGAAGAAATTCTGTGTAGATTTTTAATTAAAAATCCCGGAATCAGAAACTTACCGACTCCGAAAGAGTTTTCATAAATTTATAAAAATCTTAGAAAAAGAGTATAAGTAGGAATTATGATTCTAAGCAATAGTGTCTAAAGGACTTTCTAGAAATTCCTAACAGTTTGGAAGATAAAAATTCGGAAATCGGTCAGCGATACTGGCCGACACCGGTTTTGAAGAAATTCATTTTAATTTCAGAAAATTCCAGAAAATTACATAAAATCTAAAATATTAGGAAATGAAGTTTGAAACGAGAATCGGTCAAATACGGATGGTAAAACGGAAGATACGGCCGAAAGGCTGAATACGTAACTAAGCACGTATTCCGGGAAAAGGGGTATTACAGTTAATAAGAAAGAGGTGATGAAAGGTGGGTTTCATGAAAATCCACAATATCTAGATTGGGTAGAAACGCTTGGCCCAATGAGACCACCACCGGAACCACTACCTTGAGGTGACAATTTCCTTCCCTTCGTCCTTTTTCATGTATTATTGCATTTCATTCATATATTGAGGATAATGCATGAGTTAAGTGTGGGGGAGGGTTTACTAACATGCTAACTTCACTAATCTAATTAAAAAAAAAATCTTTCTTTAAAACTTTAAAAAAAACTTTCTTTAAAACTTTTTGAAAAGGAAAATAATACTTTGACTTATTTTTGTATAAAAATTAAGTTAATTTTAAGGAATAAGAGGATCATAATTAGGATTTCTTATACTTGGTCAAAATAAAATTATTTGTTGATTTTGAGGTTAGGAAGAAAAATTGGAAAAGTAATTTAGTCTTAATTTTTACCTTGATGAAATATGCATACTTTATACACTTACACACTTACACTTAGGGTTCTAAAACAAAGATTCTTATGTCTTATATAAAATATATATATATCAAAAAAAATCCTCTGATTAACCTAGGTGTTTGTGCCTCATAAAGCATAAGTATTCACGCCAAAAAGTGGTTCACATAAATAAAAAATCTTTGATTTTGTGGCCTTGTTTGCTCGAGTCCTAAGTCCTTGGAGTGCTTTCTCACTCGGTGCCCTAAAATCGTCTAGTTTGGGAGTCACCGACTAAGGCTCGTTATATGGGCGAATTAGAAAGCCTAATAAAGCTAAGGGATATTACCGTCATAAATTTAAAAAAAAAAGAAAGGAAAATAATAAGGCATAAGAGTTAGAGTTGATGAATCCTGAGCCAAATTTTCACGGTCATAAAATGCATATGACTTAGGGTATAATAATGGACTAGATGAGAAATACAATTTTAATCTTTACCTTGATTGAAAACAGTTTTTGAATAAAGACTAAGTTTAGGAATGACTAAGTGTTGATAATCCTATGACTTATAGATTACTTGAAATTTTACATTAATACTTCAAATATTTTTTCCCTTTCAAAATGCATTTTCAAAAATACTAACACTTTATTTCTTTTTCATCATGGATTTTATGGGTGCAATCCACTGAAAACCCTCACGAGACAAAACTCGTCCTCTAGGGATAACCTAGAGGTTTAACGGCTTGTTACATGTTCTAAGTGCAACCGTGATTCATACGAAAGTGAGTTAGTTTAGTTTTTCTTCTCTCTTTGTTTTACTCGAGGACGAGCAAAAGATAAGTGTGGGGATGTGTTTGGACACATATATTGCATAAATATTATTACATTCCTACATATATTCTGTAATGAATATTGCAAATAACTTGTCTTAATGTCCTAATTCATGCAGGGTATGATAGGGAGAAGATAATCATAAACTTCATCCAATTAAATTCAAAAGTTCAAAAGAAAGGGGATCGATTCAAATCCAAAGGTTCTAGAAACTATCTTATCTGAAAACTGGATATATCAGATAAGATAATATCATCTCATTTTAAAGAAAAAAATGGATTGTTTGAAGACCCTATCTATTTCGCAGAAGATAAGTGAATATCGTATCAATTCTAGAAGATAAACTGAAAATCAAAGAGGATAAATGGATAGAGAGAAGACCAACAGATGAGATGAAGCAATTTAAATTTGGATTCAGGCTGGATACAGTTTAGCATTTTAATCATAACGTTCACTACCGAAGGTCAAATCTGATGATTCAAGATGCTACAAAAATAAGACTTAAAGGGCTACAATTCTTCTATTAATCACTCATTCCAATTCTATCAGTTAATAAGTGATATTCAGCAATCAACACGCCAATAGCCAGCAAATCAGAATTGAATTTCTGGATAAATCAAATCAAGTTTGAAGATAAGGGAAGAATTCAAATTCAGAAATATCCAACTCTTCCTATCTTCATACATGTTCTATCCCTCTGATTTTCTCCTATAAATACCCTCATACCTTGAAGGCAGAGCAGGACCATCTCAGAAAGAGCTTTAGTTTAGGTTTTTCTTTTTTTCTTCAATGTAATTTTTATTTTTTATTTTATTTTTAGGTTAGAGAGAGTTACATAAGCAAAAGAGAGGAAGAGTTATTGTAGAGTGACACTGTTATAATCTTTTCTTCAAGAAACTTATATTGAAGGTGACAATCAATGGAGGTTTCCCACTTTTCTTCATTGTGCTCGATCTCGCTGAAGCCCTACTTTCTTTATTCTTTTCTACTTGCTTTACTTTACTTCATGCTGAGATAAGTCTTTGTTATGGTCAATAGTAGAGATAAATATTTTTGTTTTATTTCTTTTTTATTTTTGATTTTTGCATCAACACTAATTTTATCTCTTTTTGGTTCCTTTTCTTTTATAGATAAAACAACAACGATACCACCATCTCTTCTTCTACTATCTTATTCTTAACTTAACTTAACATTTTTTTCCTTTTTATAAACTAGAAGATAAGTATTAACTAGTTTTGATAAATTAAAGAAGAAACTTGCATAACGCTTCCATCGTTGTCCCTCCCTGTGGATCACGACCCGTTAGCGCTAGGCTACACGGTAGAATTGAGGACCTAGCATTGTTCTAAATTTCTATATTTTTTGTGCAGGTTTGGGTCGATCAGCCACCGAGAGTGCGCTTAGACCCCGAGCGTACTTTAGCCTCTGGGCTCTCACCCACTTCCTCAAAAGAGAAATGCGCTTAGACTGCCAGGTCTCTCAGCTCCGTCTGATAGGCATGCTTAGCGCTCAACGCTTTATTCACTAGATTCAACTAGGCGAGGTGTTGTCAGATTTTCTACTCGCATTTTAAGCCGAGTCATCCCGGTAACCCCGCCAATCGCTTTTGTAACTAACTATTGTTCATTGTCCGTGCCTCCTGCTTGCTCAACTCTGCTTGATTGTACTCAGCCATTGCTATATCACTTGTTATGCACATGCTTGATATGTTAACACTTATCATGCTATCACCTGACACCTGACACCTGACCTCTGGCATGCTACCACTTATCATCTGCATACTATCACCCGCCCCTGTTATGATATCACTTATCACCTACCACCTGTCATCTACATGCTCTCACTTGTCACCTGCATGATATCACCCTCATGTCATGCTATCACCTGACATCCGGCATGACGTGCCTGACTACTATAATTATCACGATATTGGAAATGATGACCTGACATCTTATTTATATCTTGATATATTCTAGTACAAATCATACTCCTGGTACACCTGTACTCCTGACTTGTTTCTGCTCATTCCCGAAATCTGATAATTATCTAATAAACTATAAAATGGGATAACTTACATCAGGTCGGGGAAAACTTATGGATATCAATATGTGTTTGTGTTTATAGTGATATTAGATATACTGTGCAACTAAATCTTTCGGTTCGACCTGAGGGCCTCCAAGTGACTGAGGGGAGCACTGGCTCCCTCCTTCTTGGGACCATCTTGAAAAGGGCATTCTATAAGACCCTCATATACGCCTTGTGACCAGTTCCATACACCAGCAATGGAACGCCTTAGACCGTGTCCCGAGCATGTACGGGACCTACTGTAAACATTGTTCGTTGATACCTCCATTGGTTTCCAACAACAACCTTGCTTTACTCAGATGTGGATATATGTATGCTGGGACGCTAGTCCACATATCTAGACATCTGGGTAGGATGAGTAATAATAATAAAAAAAGATGCCAACTAATAATTCGTTGTATTTTTGTCGAGTTTGCTTTCATCAGGTTTTACATTGGATTTCTGATTTTATAATTATTATTATATTATAGTTATTTACATCCTGCCTTACCACTTGTATTCTATTCCACCAATCTCCTGATCTTGTCTTATTACACCATGTGTATTCCCTGCTTGATATCACTTGCTATATTTTTACCTGCTTCTGTATGCTTGTACTCACAGTACAGTTTTCAATGCATGTTTATGATTCAGATTTATCGATCACGTGTGCTTATCTTTGCACGCCACTTGGCATTCGCCATACCACTCGTTGGGGAGTTCTGACTCCCCTGAATCCTCATGTCTAGATCTCAAAGTTTGGAGCTTGGAATTTTTTCAGTTGCTGATCAGAAATGCACAGCGGTAGCGTAGATCATCGACGGTCCATCTAGAGCCCTATCCTTCCAGGCCCCCAACTCGGCTCTCGAGTTTTCCTTGTGACACATGAGCATCTTTTGTACAGTTTATTATTGTATACCTTTTTGTATTCTCGCATTTTGCGCCATATCGGTGATGTAATATTATTGTAATATTGTGTAACATCCTGTGATAACTTTGTAATTGTATTCATATGTTGGAATGTATAATGCACCACATACTTTTGTACTCTGATTCTTTTCTGTACTGATGCTTAGTGCATATATGTGAGGGTATTTTTGACCTACATATATACATCGAAGTAACGTCTCCATCCTAGCGGGATCGGGGCGTTACAAAGTGGATTAGGGCTAAGTCTCTCTCATCTTCTCCTACGACTCCTTAATGTCTCAGGCTGCTACTCGTGGCCCCGCACCCACCCTTGCTATTGTTGTTGTTAGCCCTAGAGGCCTTTCACCTTAGTTTTGATGATGAGTAACTTATGAAGGTTAGTTTACTAATGATCTTATATTTATATAGTTTCAGTTATTGATCAAGATATTAGTAGGTGTTTAGTTTCAACAGAGGAGTTTTGGCAGCTAACACATGTAGACTCAAGAGCTCGCGCGTCAATATCGCATCTAACACTCACATGGAGTCAAGTTCGTTAGATCATTTTGGATTGGATCATCTTGAAGATAAGGATCGAGACTTTTGTTTGCTTAGATCTTGTGTAAAGATAGACAGTGTTGATATGCTTAAGTTCACACACACAAAAGTTTAATAAGTTTGATTTTCGGTTCAACCGGTTTGGATTTCTAACACATATATATGGTTTTCATGAATAGATAGAATCAAAACAAGTTTACATGGTTTAATGTATATTGGATTTCATCTATATACATCTGTGCTTCACATATTTAGAAAAACTTATTTTGATGGTCTATTTCATGTGTTTGAGTTTTGTATTTAAACAAAACTTATTTTTGGATTTCATGTCAAAAACATTGATATATACGTTACATGTGTAGTGGATTCTATCCATACACAATATGCTTCAAATGAGTTTAAATATCATGTTTTTGTATTTATACAAGTTTATAGAAAAATTGTATTTTTCTTTAGAGGTTTGATTTCTGAAAAATAACGTTTTTGTTTAAGTGCAAATATTTTATATCACAACAATAGTTCAAATAGTTTGTAATATGTATTGATTTTTTTCACACATATTTGTTATTCAAATATCTTATAAGAACTTATTTTTGTGGAATTTATAGGAATTTATGGGATTTTATGGGTGTTAAATAATCTAAGTTTTCAATCCCTAATTCCCTGCCAGATCCCACTGGCAGTCGACCGGACCAGTGGTTAGTCGACCGGATTGGTCGACCGACGTGCACGAGGACGTGCACAAGGCCAGCCCAATAGGCCGATCGATCGCGCGGTCGACCGACTGAAAGCACCCAACTCTCGAGTGCGGTCGATCGACCGACAGGCTTGGCCTGATCGACTGAAGGCACAATGGTCAGAAATATGACCGTTACGCCGGTTGACCAGCCAGTCAACCAGAAGGTCATTTTTGACCTTTCCTCGCTGCCAACGGGCAGATTTTTAAGGGCCTATAAATTGGACCCCTCTTGGACTGTTTTTAATAAGAATTTTAAGAGCAAATTTTTTCATCTATACAAGTGTTTTATCAGCAAGTTTTTGGAGAGTTTTTGTGCCAAAAAGATTTATCTTTTATTTGTTTTCAAGGGTTGAAAAAATCAAAGAAAATAGAGTATTTAGGATATTGGTTTTGATCTTCATTTCTATCTTCTTCTAGTATTTTTTTCAAGTGTTTTTTTTTGTGATTTATTTTTCAAACACCTTGTTTTCTCATACTTGAGCTATCATCTCTATCCTATCTATAGGATCTTGTTTTTGTGAAAAATATAGTTTGTGGTCTTTGAGATCACCAAGTTGTAATCCCTTCTTTACTTTGGGTTTGTGCCTATCCCTCTAAGTGTAAAGGAGGTTGTGCTTTGGGTTTGTAGCTATCCCTCTTTGTATAGTGGTGATTGTGGTTGAGTTTGGCTTAGTGCCTTATCCCTTTTGTGTAGAGGTGATTGTTTTTTGGCTTTGTGCCTTGCCTCTTGTGTAGAGGTGGTTGCGTTGGAGAGAAAAGTTGTGTACTCTTTACCTTGTAATTGCAAATTCCTCGGTGGAGGTTCCCTGTGTGAGAGGTCCTGTGTAAACATGTGAAAATCCTTCTGTGTGAAGACGGGGACGTAGAGCAGTGGCTCGAACCTCGAAACATATCTCGGTGTTTGCGTTTGATCCACTATCTATAAACTCTCTCTCTTATATTTTGCATTGCATCATATTATTCATATCATATATATGCTTGGTATTGTTTGTGTACCCATACTTATGTTGAACCAACAGAGCTTCATATAGCATCTCAACTCTTATTTAGAGGAATTTAGAGGAGATAGTCCAGAGCCCGTCACCGGAAATTTGGCTACACTCTTTGGTTACATATAGTGTGTTGCAGTTAAGTTTAATTCCGCATTGTTGGCCCGGAGGCCTTCCTCTCTAGTTTTGATGATGATTAACTCATGTAGTTATGTTTACTAATAATCTTATGATTTTAGTTTCAGATCATGTAACAAGATATTAGTTGGTGATTGCTTCAAAAGAGGAGTTTGGAAGCCTTCACTTAGTGATTCCAGTGCCCGAGCATCAAGATCATACCTTTGCACTCGGTGGATCACGGTTTGGGATCGAGTCGACTTGAAGATGGAAGATCGTCAAGAAGACTTAGGTATCCTAGTTTTAGTTTAGTGTGTTTAGATCCATTTGTAAAGATAAGAATAGTTGATATGCTCAAGTGCACAACACACAAGTTTTATGTTTTGAAATTGGTTTTCATGAATAGATTGATCAAAACAAGTTTACTTTGTTTTTATGTATATTAGATGTGCTCTATATACATACATGCTTACATGACTTATACAAACTTAGTTTGACATACCTATTCATGTAGTTTTATGTTTTGGTATTTTTAACAAAACATATTTTTGGAATTAAAGACAAAAACTATGATATATATATGTTTCATGTATATTGGACTCATGTCCATATGCAACATACTTCAATGTGTTTAAATATCATGTTTTTGTATTTTAATGAGTTTTAAGAAAAATCAGATTTCCTATTGAAAAATCAAAGTTTGATAAAATACAAGTTTTGATTTTTGGTAAAAATAATAAGACACAAAAATAGTTTCATATGCTTGATATTTGAGTTGAAATTTTTATCACATGTTTATATATCAATGCAAAATGATAAAACTATTTTTGGGGATTTTTAGAAGAGATAAAAGAGTTTTTAAAAATATTTTTAACCCCAGTTTCTGACCCAGAACAGTGGCTCACAGGCCAGGTCGGCCGACCGCACGGTCGACCGAAACAAGGGCCGGTCGACCCTGCGGTCGACCGACGTGCACAGCCTTGTGCACGTCTGGCAGCACAGTGAGCCGACCGACAGGGTGGTCGACCGGACCAGAGAGCTTTGCTCTCTGTATCTGGGCGGTCGGCCGTGCGGTCGACCGGATGCCTCAATGGTCATATTTCTGACCGTTGGCGGTCAGCCGGGCCGGCCGACCGCAGGCCTGTCAGGCTGACAGATCAGCCCAACGGCTAGTTTCTGTTTTGGCCTATAAATACCTCATCTCTTGGGGTGCTTTGATAAGACTTTTGAAAAGAAAAATTTCAGTGTTTTTCTAGTGTTTAAACAAGTTTTCAAAATAGTTTTTGTGCTCAAAAGATTCATTTGGTTGTTTTAAAGTGTTTTGTTTATTTCAAAGAAAATAGATTTTTGGGAATTGTTTCTTGATCTAAAATTCTATATTCATTTGGTATTTTCCTAAGAGATTTTCTTTGATCAAAACACTAGTTTTTCACACTTGAGCTTATCTTCTATCCTATTCTATAGGATCTTTTGTTTAGTGGAAAAGAGAGATTGTTTGAGGTTGTGGAAACCTCCAAGTTGTACACCCTTACTTTTGTTGTATCCCTCTTTGGTAGAGGTTGATCGGGTGATTGGTTTGCTCCCTCTTTGGTAGAAGTTGAGTCTTGTGGTTTGCTCCCTCTAGTGAGAGGTGGAGTTTGGTTTGTATATCCCTCTTCGGTAGAGGTGATTGTTGGTTGTTGTTTAGCTACGGGCCTACCCTCGGTTGTGAGGCGGTGTTTGAGAGAGGAGTTTGGTACTCCTTTTGTTGTAACAAATCCTCCTCGGTGGAGGTTCCCTCGGTGGGAGATAGTGGATTGGAAATCCTTCTTGGTGAAGGCGGGGACGTAGAGATAGGGGCTCGAACCTCGAAACATATCCTAGTGTTTGCGTTTGATCCATTGCCTCTTAACCCTCTCTCTTTATATTTGTGCAAAGCATCATTCTTTCATTCATATCATATATTGCTTGTGTTGTGCCTTGCATTATTCATATTGCCTATTGTTCATCCTTATATGCTTGGTTGTTTGTGTGTGCCTCACTTATACTTAACCACAAGAGCTTCATATAGCACCTCAACCCATATCTAGGGGAATCAAGAGGAGTTAGTTCAGAGCCCTTCACGGGAAATTCGGCTACACTTGTGTGTTGTATTAAGTGTGTTGTAAATTTGTTTTAACTTCCGCATTTAGCGCATTTAGTTTCTAGATTAGCATTATCACCTATTCACCCCCCTCTAGGTGATTTACAATTGGTATCAGAGCCTACGCTCATGATACTTAGGCTTAACATCCTAGGAGTGAGATCCTTTGTTTGCTAATCTTGTTTGCATTTGCTTGTTTGTACACATATAGTTTATACCATGGACTTCATGACCCCACCTATGTTTGACCCTTCCAACATTATTGTTTGGAAGACTAAGATGTCCACCTATTTACAAACCCTAGGTTATAAGGTTCACCTTGCCATTACCAAGGAATCTTACCTTAGTGATAGCAAGCATATAGGGGCCAATGCACAAGCCCTTGAGGCCATTAGAAGCACGCTATCTAAAGATTATCTTATGCATGTTTCTAATCTTGATTCCGCCTTTGCAGTGTGGAACAAGTTGACAACAACCACCACCTCCGAGCTTCAAATGCCAATCTAACAAGAAGAGGAATCTAGTGGAGATGAATCCGAGCCGCAACAATGTTATACAGTCCAAGGGAATGACTCCCTTGAGGTACAATCGAAATCTCAACTAGATAGTTTTGATACTAGTTCTTCATGTGATGATTATGATGCCCATGCCTTAAATGAAGAACTTTCTATAGTTTGTGAAAAATTGATAGAAAAATATAAAGTTTTGAAAAAGAAGACTTTTGCTTTAAATAAAGAAAATGAAAATTTCTCTTCTAAACTTGATTGTGTTTTGCAAGAAAAAGTGGTGATCTATAATGAAAGGGATTCATTAAGGTCTCAACTTGATCTTGCACTAAAAGAAAATAAAGTTTTAAAATCTAAAAATGATTGTGAAACACTTTTGAAGAAAAATGAAAATTTGTCTTCAAGAGTTGATTTTGTTTTAAGAGATAATGATTCTTTAAAAAGAGAAATTGATTTTATTTCAAAAGAATTAGAAATTTGTTTAAATAAAAATAAATCTTTGAAAAATGATATTTCTTCTCATGTTTGCCATGCTAGGGTAGTTCCATCTAAATCACCCATTACATGTCACACTTCTTCTTTAATTAAAAATGATATATCCATACTTAAGAAGAGTGTTGATTGTTTGGGCTCCACTTTGAGCCAATGTGTTGTGGGCCATACACGTTTGGAATCTTTGTTTCGAAAGAAACAAGTTCCATCTTTTTATGCACACCCTCCACGGCATACACATGCTCCTCACGGACACCATCATCACATGTATGCTCATGTGTACACTTGTACACATTGTGAACGTAAGGGTCACCTTACTAAATTTTGTTATGATCGTATACATGTTTCTAATTTAGCAAATAATTTTGTTTGGGTTAGAGAAGGTACTAACCCCCATGGACCCAAAAAGTTGTGGGTACCAAAGACCACCCCTCGTGTTTATGATGTAGGTGTGGGCTCTCGCATGACGTGAGAGTATCGGTACCTTGGAGTGGATGTGTTCCGTACTTAAAGAAAACATTTTGGATGCATCACTTTCAAGGGATGTTTGGTGGAGAGGACCACCATGTTTTGGAGACAAGGAAAGTTGCCTTCTAGGTTTTGGTAACGATTCCTAACTCCTTATTATTGTTTACATGCATTCCATTTCATTGTTTATAACATGTTTTGATGTTTATAGACTATTATGAAAATGCCATGATTATTAGACTTGACATACATGTATAATATTTGAGACACCCATGTTTATATGGACCCATATTTAGTGTTCTCACCTTTGTTTAGCTATCATGTTTATCATAGGTTTAATAACATGTGAATTTACATAATAATCATATTTAAAATTTATCATGATAATTTTATCTTGTTTTTGATGCTTCATGTTTATGATACAAGTATATACCTACTCTTAATGATTTATATCGTGTTTTTATGCTTCATGATTTGATTACATGTTTAGATGTTAGTTTTTATTAGAACTAGTATATATATTTGTGCATATAGTGGGCCAGAAATAAATCTATATATGTTTGAGCTTGAATACTTATTTGAACCCATTAGATGTGCTAGTATAGTCTAGTTTTGATGATCCATACATTTTAAACATGTATTTCTATTTTTAGATTCGTTTTATGTTTATGTTTAACTTCATGTATATGTCCATTTTATCCAAATTATTGTTTATACATATACATCCTTTTGAGCCACGTGCCTTCATGCATATATCTTTGTGGACTCGTTGTGTTTGGATATGTATGTATACTTTAGTTTGTATAAGACATACATATAACTTGAAGATTAAATAGTTTTAATGATTTTCATGTTTTCATGTTTCAAGGAATATTGAGCTAATTGCCATTTTCATGATTATGATCTTCACATTTTATTTGTACACTCACATTATTGTTTACTCATGTGTTATTTTCATGAGTCATATTTATGCTTAATTGAATTAGAGTTTTGACTATTTTGTGAATTCATGTTTCATGAAAAATAATTTTGTTTTATTCCTTGCTTGAAGGATTTCGTACTAGTTTACAAGTTTTTCCATTTAACTAGTTCGAATTCTTCGTTATGGTAGAGTTTTTCAAATATACTTTATTTTTCAAATCTATTTTTGAAAACCCCTACCTTCCAAGGGCGGTTGGTTGGGAGACCATGCCATGTATACCCTTCTTGAATATCTTTTAAACTTGTGCATGAATGGGTGGTAGTTATATGATGTATACACTTGATCATTATTGTTGTTTCAATTGGTATCATTGAATTCTTTCAATTGGTATCAAGTTTGACTTTTATTGTATACTCATATAATTTCGTATATGTATGCTTGATTTTTCAAAGAATATCAATTTCAATTGGTATCTTTTTTCATACATACATACATATATATATATATATGTGTGTGTGTGTGTGTGTGTGTGTGTGTGTGTTTTTGTGTTTATGCTAAGCTTGAGCTTCAACTTTGTTTCAATGATTCAATTTCAATTGGTTTCTTAAACAAGCTTATGCATGTGTTTTGTTGGTATTTCATAAAGGGGGAGAAAATTCGATTTTCATGTTTACAATTGGTATTTGTATTCCACTCTCTTGATTTATGATAAAAAAATAAAAATTTTAAATTGATATCATATACTTAAAAAAAAATACACTTTTTGATATCAAGATGTTTATTTGAATGTTTTAAAAAAAAATTGGTATCTCAAAATTTTGTTTAAAGAAAATAGTCAAAAGTTTTGATTTGTATTGCCTATATGCAAGGAGAGCTTAACATCTCTTCTACATATAGATTTATGATGAGTGTATCTTGTATTGAAGAGCTTGACAATCTCTTCTTTATGTGGTACACGTGTGTAGGGGGAGCTTCACATCTCCTCTTATGCATTACATATTATACGTTATGTGAATTAGGGCTTATCATCCCTCTTTCATATAATGTATATGTGTAGGGAAGTTACTTTACCGTCTTCTCTTCATGAATGTATATCGCATATACCATTTGTTGATTGATTTATGTTTACTTTCAATTGGTATCAAGATGCTACATTGACATATTTTCAATTGATATCCTAATTGATTGACACCCCTATTTGGTTTTGTTTTGTTTTAGACAAAAAGGGGAGAACACTTTTTATTAACCCTTTGTTGATTCTTTATTTCGAACAAAAAGGGGGAGAAAAATTTATTGATTTGATTTTGCTTTTACCCCTTATTGATGATTATTTCTTTGTATTAAAAAGGGGAGAAGATTTTGTTTTGTTTTGGTTTTTACCCCTTTATTGATGATTGACAAAAAGGAGGAGAATTATTGAAAAGATTTTGGTTTATATATGCATATTTATGCTTTTGCATATATTAAGTTTAATTTAATTTAATTTTAATTGGTATCTAGAGCATGTTTTATTTTTGAACATTTCATTGGTATCTAGAACCTTTTTATTATTTATGCATATATATGCATTCATGTTTAAAGAGCCTTCATTGCATATTCATTATGTATTTGTTTATGCATGAGTTAAGGGGGAGCTTTTTGAAGATTAACTTTAATCCATGCATATATAACTCCATGAGTTTTGTCATCATCAAAAAGGGGAGATTGTTGGCCCGGAGGCCTTCCTCTCTAGTTTTTATGATGATTAACTCATATAGTTATGTTTACTAATAATCTTATGATTTTAGTTTCAGATCATGTAATAAGATATTAGTTGGTGATTGCTTCAAAAAGAGGAGTTTGGAAGCCTTCACTTAGTGATTCCAGTGCCCGAGCATCAAGATCATACCTTTGCACTCGGTGGATCACGGTTTGGGATCGAGTCGACTTGAAGATGGAAGATCGTCAAGAAGACTTAGGTATCCTAGTTTTAGTTTAGTGTTTTTAGATCCATTTGTAAAGATAAGAATAGTTAATATGCTCAAGTGTGCACAACACACAAGTTTTATGTTTGAAATTGATTTTCATGAATAGATTGATCAAAATAAGTTTACTTGTTTTTATGTATATTAGATGTGCTCTATATACATACATGCTTACATGACTTATACAAACTTAGTTTGACAAACCTATTCATGTAGTTTTATGTTTTGGTATTTTTAACAAAACATATTTTTGGAATTAAAGACAAAAACTATGATATATATATGTTTCATGTATATTGGACTCATGTCCATATGCAACATGCTTCAATGTGTTTAAATATCACGTTTTTATATTTCAATGAGTTTTAAGAAAAATCAGATTTCCTATTGAAAAATCAAAATTTGATAAAATACAAGTTTTGATTTTTGGTAAAAATGATAAGACACAAAAATAGTTTCATATGCTTGATATTTGAGTTGAAATTTTTATCACCTGTTTATATATCAATGCAAAATGATAAAACTATTTGGGGATTTTTAGAAGAGATAAAAGAATTTTTAAAAATATTTTTAACCCCAGTTTCTGACCCAGAACAGTGGCTGACAGGCCAGGTCGGCCGACCGCACGGTCGACCGAAACAAGGGCCGGTCGACCCTCCGGTCGACCGACGTGCACAGCCTTGTGCACGTCTGGCAGCACAGTGGGCCGGCCGACCGGGCGGTCGACCGGCCCACAGAGCTTTGCTCTCTGTATCTGGGCGGTCGGCCGTGCGGTCGAGCGGATGACCCAACGGTCATATTTCTGACCGTTGGCGGTCGGCCGGGCCGACCGACCGCAGGCCTGTCAGGCTGACAGGTCAGCCCAACGGCTAGTTTCTGTTTTGGCCTATAAATACCTCATCTCTTGGGGAATTTGATAAGACTTTGAAAAGAAAAATTCAGTATTTCTCTAGTGTTTTAAACAAGTTTTCAAAATAGTTTTTGTACTCAAAAGATTCATTTGGTTATTTTAAAGTGTTTTGTTTATTTCAAAGAAAATAGGTTTTCGGAATTGTTTCTTGATCTAAAATTCTATATTCATTTGGTATTTTTCCCAAGAGATTTTCTTTGATCAAAACACTAGTTTTTCACACTTGAGCTTATCTTCTATCCTATTCTATAGGATCTTTTGTTTAGTGGAAAAGAGAGATTGTTGAGGTTGTGGAAACCTCCAAGTTGTACACCTTACTTTTGTTGTATCCCTCTTGGTAGAGGTTGATCGGGTGATTGGTTTGCTCCCTCTTTGGTAGAGGTTGAGGCTTGTGGTTTGCTCCCTCTAGTGAGAGGTGGAGTTTGGTTTGTATATCCCTCTTCGGTAGAGGTGATTGTTAGTTGTTGTTTGGCTACGGGCCTACCCCTCGGTTGTGAGGCGGTGTTTGAGAGAGGAGTTCGGTACTCCCTTTGTTGTAACAAATCCTCCTCGGTGGAGGTTCCCTCGGTGGGAGATAGTGGATTGGAAATCCTTCTCGGTGAAGGCGGGGGACGTAGAGCTAGGGGCTCGAACCTCGAAACATATCCTTGTGTTTGCGTTTGATCCATTGCCTCTTAACCCTCTCTCTTTATATTTGTGCAAAGCATCATTCTTTCATTCATATCATATATTGCTTGTGTTGTGCCTTGCATTATTCATATTGCCTATTGTTCATCCTTATATGCTTGGTTGTTTGTGTGTGCCTCACTTATACTTAACCATAAGAGCTTCATATAGCACCTCAACCCATATCTAGGGGAATCAAGAGAGTTAGTTCAGAGCCCTTCACGGGAAATTCGGCTACACTTGTGTGTTGTATTAAGTGTGTTGCAAATTTGTTTTAACTTCCGCATTTAGCGCATTTAGTTTCTAGATTAGCATTATCACCTATTCACCCCCGCCCCCTCTAGGTGATTTACACGCATCATTTGTCATTAGATTAGCTATACACCTATTCACCCCCTCCAGGTATATTTTCAATTAGTATCAGAGCCTACGCTCCTGAAATTAGGTTTAAGCACCCAGGCGTGAGATCATGGATTGCTAATCTAGATTTGTATTTGCACACATATAGTTTATACACTCATGGATCACCTTGCCCCTCCCATATTTGATGTTTTCTAACATCGATATATGAAAAAATTAGAATGAGTGCTTACTTAAAAGCCCTAGGTTTTGCATGTCTATCTTGCCACTACCAAGAAAACTTATTTGATAATGCCATGTACATTGAGGCTAATGCACAAGCCCTAAATGCACTAAAGCATACATTAGTAAAGAATATTTGTCGATGATTTTTCATTGTGATTCCGCTTTTACAGTGTGGAATACATTGACTTCTCTCGAGCTACAAATGACAAATATTATGGAGAAAGAATCTAGCGGAGATGAGTCTGACGAAGCTTGTTACATGTCCACGGGAATGACTCCCTTGAGGTACATTCAGAAACTCATCTAGATGATAGTGCTAGTTCTTCAGGTGATGACTATATGGATACCGATGCTTTGAATGAAGAACTATCTATAGTTTGTAAAAACTTACTTTCAAAGTATAAAATTTTAAAAAAGAAGAGTTACAAATTAAATAAAGAAAATAAGGATTTGTGTTCAAAACTAAACATAGTTTTACAAGAGAAGGTTGAGATTTCAAGTGAAAGAGACTCCTTGAAAACTCAACTTGACCTTGCCTTAAAGGAGAGTAAAATTTTGAAAAATAAAAATAATAGTGATGATGTTTTGAAGAAAAATGAGGTTTTGTCTTCAAACATGAAATTGTTTTAAAAGAGAATAATTCTTTGAAAAATAAAATTGCTTTGATTTCAAGAAGGTTGGAATTTGTTTCAAAAGAAAACACCTCCTTGAAAAATGATTTTGATGCTCATGTTTGTCATATTCCTATTGCCTCTTCTTCTATTGATAAACATGTTAATTGCTTAATATCTTCTTCAATTATTGAAAGTGATATATGTGCTTTGAAGAAGAGTATGATTATTTGGGCTCCACTTTGAGCCAATGTGCTACGGATCATAAGAAATTAGAATCCATGTTTCGTAAGAAACAGCACCTCATATTCATGCACACCATTCATGGCATACGCATGTTTCTCATGTTCACACACATGATACTATGTATGCTCATGTGTACACTTGTACACATTGTGACGTAATGGCACACTTGCAAAGTTTTGTTATGATAGAATACATAATTCAAATTTTATAAATAAATTTGTTTGGGTTAGGAAATGTTCTAACCCCAATGGACCCAATAAGGTATGGATACCAAAATTTACCCCTATTATATTTGATATAGGTGTGGGCTTTCACTTGACGTGAGGGTATTGGTGCCTTGATGATGGATGCGTTCTGAGCTAAATGTGACACTTTTGGATACATACTTTCAAGAAAGTTTTGTGGAAGGACCACCATGGTTTGGAGACTTAGAGATTTGTCCTATTAGTTTGGTAACTATCTCTAACTCCCATTTTGTTCACATGCTCTCATTGATAGACTTTTAGCATGTTTTGATTTTTCATGATATTATGTTAAATGACATGTTAATTAGACTGTGATGATATACAAATATAGTATTTGAGATGCACCCATATTCATATGGATTCATATTTTGTATTCTCACTTTAGTTTAGCTATTGTGTATATCCTAAATCTAAAGCACGTGCATCTATCGTAATGATCATGTTTGGTTATGTTTTTGCACTTCATATTTTAATACATGTTAGATGGAAACTTTCATTAAAACTTGTGTTTATACTTATGCAACTAATGAGCCACAATTGATTATTGTGTGTTTGTACTTTATCGCTCATTTGTACCTATTGGATGTACTTATATAACCTAGTTTGATGATTTTTGCATCTAACTTGTTTTCCCTATTTTGTACATGTTTTCAATAAAAATATATTTATCTTCATGTATATGTTAATTTTGTCTAAAACTATTGAATATACATGTCTATCCTAGAGTCACTTACTTTTCATGCAAAATTCCTTTATGGACTCGTTATATTTGGGATATATATGTATACTTTTAGTTTCAACAAAATATAACATATACCATGAAACATATTTAGTTTTGATGATTTCTTATTTATTTGAGCTTCATTGTCTATTTCCATAATGTTGCTGATTACATGATTCTTACACTTTATGTTTAGTGTTTACTCATGATTTTATTTCATGAGCATATATGTGCTTTATAGACCTTGAGTGTCAGTTATTGTGTGATTTTCATGATCACATGGATATATTCGTGCTTTATTCCTTTCTTGGAGGACTTCATACTAATTTATAAAATTATCATAAAGCTAGTGTGTTATTCTTCATTTTGGTAGAGTTTTTCAAATTATATTAAAGTTTTCAAATCTTATTTTTGAAAATCCCTACCTTCGAAGAGTGGTTGGATGGGCGACCATGCCTTATATCCCTTATTGAATATCTTTTATCATGTGTACGAATAGGGTATTAGGGTGGTAAGTATGAGTTATACACATGATCTTCATGGAATTCTATTCTTGCATACTCATATATGGCTTCTTATGTATATGTATGCTTCAAATTTCAATTAGTATCAATTTTAATTGGTATATCTATTTCATATATACATATATATGATTTGAATATGCTTGTTTTATCTATACATCTCTAGCACAAATTATTTCTACTAAGCTTGATTTAGTCTTAAATGTCAATTATTTTTTAATTGGTATCATATACAAGCTTATGCATTATTTTTTTGTATTTCATAAAGGGGAGAAAATTTCTTATTTTATCTTTCAATTAGTTTTACTTTTCAATGGTATTTACTCCCACTCTTTATGATGGAAAATGTTTCGCTTGGGTATATGCTTACATTTTCAATATTGGTATTAATAATTTTAAATGGTTTTAGTTTCAAATTGGTATCTTTATTGCAAAATGAATATAGTGTTTACCTAAAAATTTTGGTGTTTACTTTCAATTGAGATCATATCCTTTTATTGGTATTAATTCATGAAAAGATTGTTTCTTTCAATTGGTTATTTCAATTGATTGTGTTCATTGTATCAAAATTTTATTTTAATTTATGTTTATTGTTTGTTTGTCTTCACCCCTTTGTTGATGAATGACAAAAAGAGGGAGAAAATTAAGGTTTATATATGCATGTTTTACTATGTGTTATGCATATATCTTGTTTTATTGGTATCTTGAGCTTCATTACATATCTTTATATGTTATTGATCATGCATATGTTAAGGGGGGAGTTTCTATGAAGCCTATCTTTAATGAATTCATATAATAACCTCATAAGTTTTGTCATCATCAAAAGGGGGAAAATTGTTAGCCCAGAGGCCTTTCACCTTAGTTTTGATGATGACTAACTTATGAAGGTTAGTTTACTAATGATCTTGTGTTTATATAGTTTCAGTTATTCATCAAAATATTAGTAGGTGTTTAGCTTCAACAAAGAAGTTTTGGGAGCTAACACATGTAGATTCAAGAGCTCGCGCGTCAAGATCGCATCTAGCACTCATATGGAGTCAAGCTCGTTGGATCGTGTTTGAATCGGGTCATCTTGAAGATAAGGATCGATAAGAAGACTTTGGTTTGTTTAAATCTTGTGTACAGATAGATAGTGTTGATATGCTCAAGTTCACACACACAAAAGTTTAATAAATTTGATTTCCGGTTCAACCGGTTTTGAATTTCTAGCATATATATATAGTTTCATGAATAGATAGAATCAAAATAAGTTTACATAGTTTTGTATGTATTGAATTTCATCTATATATCTATGCTTCACATATTTGGAAAAACTTATTTGATGGTCTATTTCATGTGTTTGAGTTTTGTATTTAAACAAAACTTAGTTTTGGATTTCATATTAAAAACATTGATATATACATTACATGTATAGTGGATCCTATCCATACACAATATGCTTCAAATGAGTTTAAATATCATGTTTTTGCATTTATACAAGTTTATAGAAAAACTGTATTTTTCTTTAGAGGTTTGGTTTCTGGAAAATACGGTTTTGTTTAAGGCCAAATATTTTATATCACAAAAATAGTTCAAATAGTTTGTAATATGTGTTGATTTTTGTTCACACATATTTGTTATTCAAATATCTTATAAGAGCTTATTTTTGTGGATTTATAAGATTTTATGGGATTTTATGGGTGTAAATAATCTAAGTTTTCAATCCCAAATCCTTGCCAAATCCCATTGGCGATCGACCGGACCGGTCGACCGATGTGCATGCGAACGTGCACAAGGCCAGCCCAGTAGGCCAGTCGACCGTCAGGTCGACCGACTGAAAGCACCCAACTCTCGGGTGTGGCCGGTCGACCGGGCGCGGTCGACCGACAGGCTTGGCCCGGTCGACCGGGCGGTCGACCAGAGGTACAACGGTCAGAAATATGACCGTTGCGC